>JAANSN010000968.1:0-41357 GCA_036850665.1 Dicranocentrus wangi | reverse complement strand
GTTTTGGTACTTGTGTGCTTGTCCTCCCATTTTTAAACAAAATGTTTCCTTTTTGCACTCTGCACGAATGTTGTAGGTACATACAATTCGCATTAAAATGAGAATGGGGCTTAATTGGATTCCTAAGGAAAAAGACTGTTACCACCACTATCTTGCCCCTTTTCCCCCCGCGTTTTATTTCTGCTTCTTCTCCCTTAATAGATCCGCAAAGGATTATGGAAAGTTAAAGAAAGAAGGAAAGAAAGAAAGACGTCGTTTTTCGATAAAAAGTTCGTTGGCTTTCGAAGATCCAAGCGGAGCAGCATTTTAATACAACAGTAGTTGAACATCCAGCCTGGCAGTTAGATTATAACCGTTCTGACTTGAATGCTGTGTATACAGTTGCCGCTGCCGCCGCGACGAATGGGCTTCCCAGTGTCGTTTTTATTTTCCCACAGGAAAGTCAAAATAGGACTAAAGACTCGTAACACAGCAGCAGAGCTCCTGAGTTATAAACTCTCGTGTGTCTTAAAATTTCACTGCTGATGCTGAAATCCCAAACCCGCACCAAAACGCAAATGGAGGATAGAAAAGTGGAGGAGGAAAGTGGGAGGATATGTGAGCCCAAGCTCTTCTTTTAGCTAAAAAGTCCGAGTGAAGCAAAAATGAGACGGCAAAAAGGCAAGTACTTACATTGGGGAAAAGGATGAGAAAAAAGACGAAGAATATTATAAAGTAATATATATAATATATATGTTTTTTTCTTCAGAGATCCTCATCAAAATCCAAGCCCTCACCTCACTCATCCATCCTGCACAAGTTATGTGTATTTCTGTAACTTCTGCATCCAACCCAAATGGCGGCAGCCAGAGTCAGAGCTCTGTAAAACACAGCCATAATGACTCTGCCATTATAATATTGAGTTGTGTGTGTGTAGGCAGTCTTTTTTGCAAAAAAAACGTTCCTCCACTTGTTCCTCCTCCTCCGCTTTTTTTCTCTTTTTGACTACATTTATTTCCCCGGTCCCAATTATGCGCTCCTTTTGTCAGAAAAGAAGAAAACCCAAGCGCTGGCTTTTTGTGCGGGTGGACCCTGGACGGCGGAGGAAACCTAACGAGTAATTTGGAGATGTGTGCACTATATGGAGCATTTGAGAGAAGTGAGTCTTCTTCTTCGCCTCTCTGAGACAAAAGACGGCGAGCGGACGGACGAACTTCACTGCTCCACTTTGTCCAACATGACGTTCATTCGTGTACACAGCATTTCTTTTTTTAGTTGTATGCAAACAGTCAAAGGCAAATAGAGTCTCAAAAAAAGGAGAAAGGAGAGCTCTTCTTGTTCGTCGTTTTTAGCACCATCGGCTCATCATGCATTTAAGCATATATATAATAACTATGTATATCGAGAGCATTTTTTTTTCTTCCTTCGTTCTTTCTTTATGTCACAAAGATTTCAAACTACTCAGCCTTTTATGCCTTCCCTCGGAGACCATAAAGACAACCATTTCATGGACTTTAATACTTGGAGAGAGGAAGAAAAAAAGTTGTTTTTTCGACCAAGCAAACCGAGCAGCCGAGTATTAACAGTGTGTGTGTATTAACTCCATTACACGCTTTTTTCCTTTTAATGCTCTTACTCTTCTTACACACTCTCATTTCGTCGGCGGACTAAAGAGTGCCCTCCCTCCTCCACGGTGGAGTGAAGGAGGTGGGATGATAAGCTTTTCACAGTGAATCTTATATATAATACCTTTTGTCATCATCAAGAGTTTTGTGGGAAAACGGGCTTCAACGGTTAGCCCATTTCCCCCATCATCATTTTCATTATCTTACAATCATTATTTTTGGAATCACTGGGAAAACCGCAGAATGTGTAACCATACCTCGCTCAGCTCGAGTCCGCCTTGCCCTTCACTTTATCCCACCCAGCCCCCAACCACCACCACCACCACCACCGCTTTCCTCCATTATGGTCGAGGATAATGGCCATGTACTACGGCATGAATGAATGAATGGAGGGAAGTTCACGGTAAATAAAAAAAATCAAGGGTCGGCAACGAGCACGAGCGGTGGATTCCTTGGTTTTTTTTAAAAGAATTTATAATGGCTCATATGGAGTGGTTGAGGTTGAGGGATACGATGAATATGCAGCAATAATCGAGATTAAATATATGTGTGTGTATAAAAAAATGCGAGTGTGCCCTTGTAATTTGTAATCCCCCAGTTTTCCCATTATTGGTGGAGGGAAGATCATGAATTACACCGATTTTTAATAAGAAAGGCGGATTTTAATAGAAAAATATGAGGAGAATAATGAAAAAATGTGGGATGATGGGTTGTTCCTTGGTTCCACTACCTCCACTGCTTTTGTGGTCTACTTTCCGGTTGCTCTTCACCCAGACCCAGTTTTTTTTTGAGGGAAGATCATGAATTACACCGATTTTTAATAAGAAAGGCGGATTTTAATAGAAAAATATGAGGAGAATAATGAAAAAATGTGGGATGATGTGTTGTTCCTTGGTTCCACTACCTCCACTGCTTTTGTGGTCTACTTTCCGGTTGCTCTTCACCCAGACCCAGTTTTTTTAAAGATTTGCTGGGACGGACCCTTATGTCAAAACAATTTCCCACGGGAATGTAATGTAAGTAATAATTTGTGTAACCTGGTGGTGGGTTCAGTCCGTTCCGCTGGTCGTGGTCAGGAAAACAAAATCATAGTCTTTCTTAGTCGATATGACACAATGGGTTGCTGTGATGTTATGCGATCTAGTATAATTTTTGTAACCTGGTGGTGGGTTCCGTCCGTTCCGCTGGTCGTGGTCAGGAAAACAAAATCATATAGTCTTTCTTAGTCGATATGACACAATGGATCTGTGATGGGATGCGAACTAGGTCGCTCTTTTGATGGGAAAATATGAAGCAGTTAAGATAAACGGGGATTCTATCAAAATATCATGTTTTCCACTTTGTTCCAATTTTTGGGCGCAAGATGTAATACGTTCCAGTTCCACCAGCCTCGTGGAAGTCGTGGAGGAGGAGGATATATATAATATATTGAAAGTGTGCCAAATCGTATCGTATCATGCGAAAAAAAATGTGGGGAAGAAAGAGAAAGTCGTGTTGTTTCGTTTGCCCCTCTCTCTCTCGCAAGAGAAGAGGAAAGGAAAGCCCTCCACCATTTCCCTTCACAAATTTGGGACAAGAAGCTCAAAGGAAATCAAAAACGCTAAGCGGTGCTATGCTGCTCCTCCGCTGCTTCTTTCCCTCCTTCCCAACAACTTTTCATAAAGTCGCACTAAATTCTTGCACATCCTCCCATTAAATTCTTTTCCTCGGAGGAAACAGGTCACGTAGGGGGGTATTATGGGGATGCCGGTTGCGATTAGAAAATTATGAATTCTTGCCGAATCCCTAATTCAATGGCTTGGAAAGATGCTTCCATCCAAAGCTCCAGCTCCAGGGCTCCTCCTGCCTGGTTCCAAGGAGGCGCGCATATATATTGAAGCAACTCGACAAACTGCTCGTTTTTCGGTTAACCTTTGAAGAATGAATCCCGCAATTTCATGGTCGCGGAACGATGACAATTCTTAAAGGGAAATGTAATCAAATTACAAAGCTGAAAAATGCCTACAACATATATATATATACCTAGGTATACTCATCCTTCCTTACACACTCCTCATATAAATGTGTTCAGCTGGCGGTGCGGTGTGGTGTGTGTAAATACGCGGATGACATGGCCTGTCACTAGTTTCTCTGGATGGAGGAGAGAACTCCCTCTCCGCAAAATAGAGGATGATGATTCCCCCTCCACTCCACCGCACCGCACCGCACCGCTTTCCATCCAACTCTATATATTTTTGAGCTGTTGTTCCTCAATCAAGTAAACTTGTCACGGTGTGGTTGCGGGCCAATTTTAATCCAACTGATGGCACTATTTAAACCATGTTTCACTTGAGAATCCCTAAAATAAACATTTTTCGACTGCGAAATGCGAAGGCAAAAAAGGGACAAGGAGTACGACGAATGGTAATGGGAACTTGTGTCTGTCTGTGTTGTGTGTGGTGGTGCACTTTCTCTGTCAGCCTTTTGGAACATGGGAGCAGCAGAACGGGAACATCATATAATATGACCGTGTAAACTGTTTTTCCCATTGTGACTCGTCAACCAACAAAAAAAAAAGAAAGGAGTGGAAAAAGCGGTACGGTACGTATATAGATAACGTAAAGTAAAATGTTTCGTTGTGCAAATAACACGAGTTTTGGTTGAATGGTTGACTGGTTGGTTCGTTGGGTGAGAAGACTTTCAAGTTCAAACAGTCCTCCACCGAGCGAGACACACACACACACATATTAGACGATTGTCGGTGTGGCAAATGGTTGCGATCGATTTCGTGCAGAAAATGTACTATTCCCTTTATATATATATGCTACACCACCACCACCATCACCTCCACCACCATCATCATCATCCTATATCTTTTTTGAGGGGGAAAGCAATCCATTAGCTTTTTCTGCAGGAAATAAAGGATGGGACGAAGGAAGAAGGAGCAAGGAGAGAGGAGCCACCCGTTTTAAATGCAATGAAGTCCACCACCACCACCACCATTCATTCACCACCACTTCAACTCGTTTGCTCAAGAACATCCTGTGAAAGAAAAAATGTACCTAGGCGGATGGATGGATGATATGAGCCATAGCTAGCCATAATGTTGTTACACTAGTACACAATGTGTGGAGGGGGAGGGAGGAAGGAGGAAGCCCGGTGGTGGAGGTATTGATTAAAGGATGATGGAAGCCTGGATTGAATTAAGGCTAACTGAATTGTGTGGTGAAATGGGAAATTGAATTGTGTCTGTTCCTCCTCCTCCTCGTCCACCTCCACCGAGGGGGAAGGATTGGGTAATGATGGGGGCTATTGTAAATAAAATTATGTTTACCCTGTGATGTAGTATGGGAGGGATGCGAGTTTGGTCAAATTAGTGGCCTCCAGGGATAATGAAATTTCCCCCTCCTCCTCCATATTATTATTTTATTTATTATGAGAATGAGGCAAGTGGATCCAATTACAAACTTTTGAAAAGTGGATCAACTTCGTTCGTTCGTTCGTTCTGTACGGTATATTATAATGTGGGTGAAATCCATTACGGTCTCGTTTGACCAGATTCTCATCTGGACATCATACTATTCCTTTCGATGAACTTATTTGGCAAAAGTTTTGTGGCGATGAGGACGATGGCAAATTGTCGAGCAGAAAAGATTGCCGTGGCTAATATAATATTCCAACCAATAAACCAAACCGGTTTGCTAAGCAAATCAGTACAAAAAATAATGCAATAAAAAAGTCGCAAAAATGTTTTACGCTCAGCTCGACTCAACTGACCCATTCTTAATTTTTTTATACACAATTTGGTTAAATCACGAAATGCTAGAGTTTTGGAATTGGGCAATGCGTGAAGGTGGGAATATCATCACCTGTAAAATGCAAATGTATTATAATTTTGCTAAATGCATGGTTTTTCAAACAAGTTGCAAACATGCTAGGATTAGGACTCAAAGACTCCAAGATGTGCATCAGACAGAGATGTCATATTGGATACTTTATGAGCCTTTCTTTATAACCGGCGATGTACCATATGAGAGACATGTATAACACGAACATAAAATTGGGATTTATTATGCAAAAAAACGAAGAAAGAGAAAAATGTGGAGATTAGGGAGAAATGGGATTGGAGACCTTGCAAAGAAGGTGGTTTAGTAGTGTCGTTGCGAAGAGGAGCATTGCGGAATTGGGACGGTTGCAAAATTCTGGGTTGTGAGTTAATACATTCCTTGTCTCATAGTTGCTAGCCCTTTCAGACAGTACAGTATTAAAAAGTACCAAAAAATGACTGAGTTTAGTCAAGCCGAAGTTACAGCACTCGCCGAGGTATTAGCCAGAATATATTTTCATCAATTTTTAACATATTATATAATATACAAAGATAATAACATACATGTTTAATAATCTCTGTATAATATATATTTTATATTGCAAGCAATGCAATTTCAAGAGTTCAGGAAGGGTATGTATGGTTTGATTCCCACGTTTTCAAATTATTTTGTTTCAAGTTCCGGGAGAAGGTGAAGGATCTACTGGAAAATGATTACACAAAAAGCGACGATTATCTTATCCGATGGCTCAGAGGTAACTTGACATATTATTAGTACAATACCTTTATAAATCAGTGGCACTGCATGAGAAACCAATGTCATACCTGTAGCTCGAGACTTAAAAGTGGATGTGGCTGAAGAAATGCTTCGGAATGTAAGTCATTCCTTATTCTTATTTAGGCAACCCAATTTGTGCTCACCCTCCTGCGAAACGCTGATGGAGCTGTTAATTGCTTTTATTGCTTTGTTCTTTTAGCATTTTAATTGGCGCAAGGAGAACAGGATCGACAACCTGCTGGAAACCTCTGCGGATCCCTACTTTGCAAAAAATTTCCCTCTTTGGCTCAACGGCGTGTCGCTGAATGGGAACCCAGGTGAGTTCCCTCAGTTCCCCACATCCTAATGATTATTTTGTTAACATATTTCATGTATTTTTTTCATAGTTCTTTGCATTCCAATGGGCGAGTGGGACATTCGCAAGATTGCCGAAGACAACAAAATCCCAGAGTTTCAAGATTTCTGCAACCGGCTGTACGAGAGGATTGTCGAATGCATAGTGAAGTACAATGAGAAGCGGAAGCCCGAACAGAAGAAAATCACCGGCTTCACGGGTATCGTCAACTGGGAGGGATTCTCTGTCATGCAAACGGCAAACATGAAAGGCACGTCCTCTTCTTCTTCTTTTGGAATCAACTTCGGTTTTTTTCTCATTTCCGAAAAAAGCAAGCAACTTTTTTTAAATACTGTTTTATTTCTCTTCGTCTCCAGCGGTTCAAGCTCTCCTCAACGCCACCGCCATTTACGAAGCTCACTACCCGGAAATAATGGCCGAAGCTTTTTTCATCAACACGAACCCCGTGTTTCAAGTGGTGTTCGCCCTAATGAAGCCAATCCTTGCGCCAAGAACTTTGTCAAAGATTGCTTGCTACGGGACGGACCGGGCCGAGTGGGAACCTGCTGTTCGAGCCTCTGTTGACGAGACTCAAATCCCACGGCAGTTTGGTGGCTAAGAAAAAATCTAATTATTATCTCTATACTTTTAGACTTCCAGTAAAAAAAACTTGGCCTTGGATTTTACAAACTTTATGTAATAATACTTTTTTCACTCCTTGCTCCAAAATTCAGCTAATGATAGAGAAGCCAACTTGTTTTTTGGTAATTTTCCTACAATTAGCGGTAATGGGAAAACATTAATTTTAATAATTTGAATGGTTCATGTGATATCCAAGTAAAGTCATCAATTGCTGTCGCCTTTTCAAGTGAAAGTTGATAATAGAGTTTCAAGTTGTGTGTCTCACGCGATGGGTGTCGAACTCGATTCCAGAGATACATTATGTCGTTCTTTTAGTATCACAAAAAATAACCCTTTTTAAAGTTTTGATTATAGTCGTTTTATCTTTTTTGTGTCCAATCCATTTGTTAATCACACATTTGTGGTTTTATCGCTGTTCGGAACTCCCAACTTCATGATAGCAAAAAATATTATATTATCGGGTATTAAAAATATGTACATAATAGAGGTAACAACAATTTTCGGCGACAATAAACTTGGATTTTTTTCTTCTTGTGGAAACGGATCAGATAGCTACTGCGAGAATTCGCACATGCAAATAAAGAGTCGTTGCATGCATCCAATTAGCAACTAGTTTTTATACAGGTCTGTTCTCTCTGTCTCGCCTTGTCTGTGGTCATTGGAAAAAGAACCGGTTTAAACATAGTGCAATTTTGTGCATCATCATTTCATGTGGTGTAATAATGCTCAACCAGTCCATATAATTTTGAACTGCTTTGCTCCCTCCCATCGTCATCGCCCATTTCACATTTTTCACCCTATTTACCTATCCCATCCCGATCGGCATGCCGATGTCGCTGATTTTTCAAACAGGTTGTCCGTCATTAAGGACTAAGGACATGTGTTGTTAGCAGATAATAATAAAACCGGAATATTGCTGAAAACTATGTACCTACCTAGGCAATATAATCTTTCTGATGTGCGATTCATTCGGGTTACATTACATGGAAGCTGACCAGACCACGTGGAAAAATAACGACAAGGATCACTATTGAATCCTGTTTTGGAGTAAAAAAATATATACAAAAAAGTTTGCAAAGGCACACAAATGCATGTAGGCTGTGGGAAATATGACAAAAGTTTCCATTCTTTTATTGACTGCCTTACTATCACGTCACTTTTAAATATTGTAAAATATCTCAGTTGAAAATTACCTACAGATTAACTGGAATCATACGGTAGAATGATGAACTACACAGAGGAAGAGCGACAAAAGTTGATGGAGGTAATTGTATCTACAGATTTTGAAACATTTTTGCCATTGGTCTGAATATTTTTTGCACCATATTACAGTTTAGGTCAAGGGTGGAAGCCCATTTAAAGGATGAGCACGCTAAAAGCGACAAGCATCTCATTCGGTGGCTACGAGGTATGAAATGATTTATAAAAAAATAAAATTGTATTAGTTTTGTAAATCTGAACGCTCACGCTCAGTAATTCCCTATCAATTGGACTTTTAGCAAGGGATTTGAAATTGGATGCGGCTGAAGATATGCTTAAAAATGTAAAAAAAACATAATTTTTTTGTATACTTTTGTAGCCTCTAAACAAAAAAATAAGGCACCTGTAGTATTCCATTATAAACAGGTATTCTTTCTGTGTTGTTTTGCTTAGCATTTAAAGTGGCGTGAAGCGAACAGGATCGAGTCTCTCCTTGAAGGCTCTCCAGACGCATATTTTACGAAAAACTACCCATACTGGCTGAACGGAGTGGACCGAAAAGGACAACCAGGTGAGCACGAATGGCAAAATTATTTCGTTTTTTAGGAGGAAAGTATTATTACTAAATATGGAGCCAGTTTTCAACTAAAGTGTTTTGGATCGCTCTCTCATCGTCAGTGCTTTGCTCTCCTGTTGGCGACTGGGACATCCGGAAAGTGGTGGAGGAGGGGAGGGTGGACGAGTTTGAGGATTATATAAACAGAATGTATGAGCGGATCCTGGAAGCGATTCGCAAATGTGATGAGCGAAAGTCGGACGAGAACGAGCCGGTCAACCAGTTTGTCCTCATTTTGAACTGGGATAGGTTTTCTGTTCTCCAAACTGCAAACATGAAAGGTAAACCCAGACTCGGGGACAAAAAAAAATCCCCAATTTTTTTTCTCTTCTTCCTCTTCTTGATATTATTTTTCCAGCATCATTTTCCCTTGTCCTGCTTTCATTCTCATATTATAGCGATCCAAGCTCTGCTAAACATTGCTGCCACGTATGAAGCCCACTACCCCGAAATCCTCAGTCGAGCCTTTTTCATCAACACGAACCCAGTCTTTCAAATTGTGTTTGCCCTGATGAAGCCCATCCTCGCCCCGAGAACCCTGTCCAAAATCACGTGCTACGGGACCAACCGGGCAGAGTGGGAGCCTGTTGTGAGGGCTGTCGTGGACGAAACCCAAATCCCGTTGCAGTTTGGAGGTTAATAATAATAAGTTAATAATAAAAATAAGTAGGCAGCCTTGGTTTCTGGAGGGATCGTTATATAACCACCTTCTTTTTGCTGACTCAACCACGTCACTCCACTCCTCATATCGTGGTCAATTCTAATAAAGTCAATTTTAATTCTGAAAGAAATGATTGTATTATAGAAAAATTATTGTTTGTGGGAAGCTAATTGAATAAAAAAAAGTCTCCCGTTTGATTTTTGAGTATACGAGCAAGCAAATAATGTTTGTCCGTTTCAGCGGAAAATTTCATCCGTTCAAGTTAAACGAGTGACACGGATTGCTAGTTCCTGTCAGTAATGAAATTCTGGAACAGGGCACCCCTCCTCCACAAAGGAGGCTACTGGGAAACCATATATGTATTCGTGTATGTAATAGATTATTTTTCCGTGGATGGTGATTGATCAAAGATCAGGCTTTTTTTTACCCATTTAAAAATCGTGTGCTCGTGTTCGTTCAAACTCGTCTGTATATACTTTTATCAGGAAATTGAAGTTGTGAAGTTTGAATGAAATAAATAGGACACGAGCGAGTGGTAGTGGTGGTGGTGGTGGTGCTCTGGTGCGGTTTGTACTTGGTAGGCTACAAAAACTAGAAAAAAAAATCCGAAATAATAACTACCAAGGGAAAAAGGAGTGAAATATGTGGCTGGAGATACGAGTCCGGGTGGGTGACGTGTGGAATGGATGTGTAACCTAATCTCAAGAGTGGGACGACCCATTCGTTTCCTGAATTGGAATTGTTGTTCCTCCACCAGCACCACCACCACCTAGAAAATCCACCGGAGATATAAGCTTATAGAATAATAAAAAAGCAGCAGAGAGACAAGAAGACAACCTTTTTACCCTCCTCCATCCATATACTCACTCCGCATAACCACCACCTCATTAACAGGACAAAGTTGACCTTCGGATAGGCTGAAAACGTAAATAAAATGTGAAATGCAAAATGGATGGGAAAAGGGAAAGGGAAGCAGAGAGTTGATATATTATATTTTTAGAATCCTTTTTACCCTCCTCCATCCATATACTCACTCCGCATAACCACCACCTCATTAACAGGGTAAAGTTGACCTTCGGATAGGCTGAAAACGTAAATAAAATGTGAAATGCAAAATGGATGGGAAAAGGGAAAGGGAAGCAGAGAGTTGATATATTATATTTTTAGCACGAAATCCAACATGCTGCGGCTTCGGCTTTGTGGCTCGTCCTGAATTTCCTGAATTAAATTACTGTCCGCGATTGACTTGGACACTCTCATTTCGACTAATAAAACAATTCCTGGCACACACAACTTTTTGGAGAGAGAGAGAGAAAAAAAAAACTTGTGAAACAAACGGTTGGACCTTCAACATTCAACACTCACAGGAATACTATATATACCAAACCAACCAACCCTCTCTCGTCCCTCCTCTGCTCCTGCCTTTTTCCCACAAAAGTAAATTAGTGGTGATTTGATTAGATTGAGAGGGGCACAGGCGGTGGATATATGTGGAACGAAATCTGAAGCCAAAAAACAAAAAATGCTCCCTCGGTATAATAATATCATTCAGTCTTCCTTTTTAGTTTCATCCCCAGCAGACCTCCAAGAAAAGAAAACCTCTTGGGAGAATCTATATTATGTGAGCTACACGACGCTACCACAAATCGTACTACCACCACTATACCACCTCGGACAGCTCGTAAATATATATTACCATGATTGCATCACTACTACTCCCTTGTTCCCTCCAAATAAAACCTGTGGGAAATGTTGAAAAAAAAATTTCCCCTTTCTTTTCCATTCTCCTTCACTTTCATTGTGAATGTAAAAAGAGTTTCAAAAGCGTCCCATTTTTTTCACTTCATCATCATCCCAACCCAACTTATCGATAATAAGACGCCTTTTTAGTTACGGATTTGGATGTGAAAAAAGATTATAGGCAATTGACATTCTTCCTCTTTATCCTTCCACCTCGCCCGTTCTATAATAATCTGCCAGGTAAAAGTGACCTACTTTCTCCAGGCGGAATATGATGATTCTTTTATTCCCCCCAGAAATATTCAGCTCTAGAAAGAACCAAGAACCCCCCTTCCCCCCACTCTTCTTCCCCTTTTTTTTCACCGCCTTATTCCTCCCTCCTTTTTTACAATCTTCATTTTTTTCTTCTCCAGAAAAAAAAACAGGAGGAAAGAATGGATGGTTGGTTCCTGCCCAGGTTGCATCTTAATGTATTATGCATCCTAAACTCGCTACCGGGTGCACTTTTTTTGAGTGTATATTATGACATTGCGAAAAATACGTTTTTAGCAGATGTGAGATCTCTCTCTCTCGGAGGTGATCCCTCCATCCAAAGAGATACACATCCAACAAGAGCCTATATAATGGCTGAATGAAGGAAGAAAAAATGTAACAAAATCGTAATCTTTTTGGATACGTACGTGCTTGAAAAAGTGCTTTGCTCCTTTTTAAAAAATCGGGGAAAAGCATCATGCCATCGCCATCACCATTCCATTTTTTTGGTGAGTTTGAAGGACTCTCTGACTGAGTTTTCTTCTTTTTTTCGTTTCGTTTCGAGAGAAGGAGGAGGAGGATATGCGAGATACTTTTAAAACGCCCGTGAAGAAATTACAAGAATTATTCGTCCCTAGCTGTAACCCCTAGACAGGAATAAAATTACAATTTTTAAGCTCATATATGAAAATGAGATTTGGGCCATTCCGTCGGGACCAATGCTAACCTGGTTTTTGACTTTTCCATCTCACTCTCACTCTTTTTCTTCTTCCTTCTAGTCGTCCATATTATTATTATCCCAAGTAAACTATCCGAGCGAGTTGTAGTGAACAACTTTTTTTTGTAGACAACAACATTTTTTCTTTTTTACTTTTTCTTTTTACCCTTGTTCCAATTCCAAGACAGGCTGACTGCGATGGTTCTCGGTTCTTCCTGTACAAATGTGTATTATTATTGATCTTGTGGATATTATGCTTATACAACACCCACAAGCAACGCAACTGTTACCTTTTTTTATTGCAAGGAAAGTGGAGGAGGAGGAGAAGGAGGAAAAAAAGTCCTATAATTTGAATACAGAAACTGTTCGTATTTATCATAGGAGCACACACGCAGACAGGGAAAGAGAGAGAGAAACGCAGTCTTCGTGAATTGTGTGAGAAAGCCAAGAAACCTACGACGGAGGAGCAGAGGGAAACGAATGCTGAGCTAAGTTGAGCTCTCTGAGCTGAAAGTTTTTTTGTAGTATAGTTATCTGGAGGGAAACGTATCAGATTCCTCCATCGACATCACGTTGCCCTCCATGAACAGCCCATTGTGCTCAACTCAAAACCTGTAACCATTCCGATGTGGATATTTTCCCCCTTCTTCTTCTTCTTCTTCTTCTCTTCTCTGCTTCACTATTATATTATTTGGCAACTAATAGGTTCTTATTTTTTTGCAAATTATCTTAATTGTGAAAAAACCCAATTTCCTGTCATACTTGCAAAATTGTAATATTGAGTTATGAGCACAAATAATAAAAAAAATATAAAATGTGTGGGTTTACGCTCTTTCCGTTTACGGCACTATGAGTATAATATAATATGAGTACATTAGACAGACTATAAATCATTGTCTAAAAATGACTACAATAATTTGTACGTGCTGTCAAATGATTGGAGTTGGAGTTGGAGGGGGTTGGGTTGGGAAAGCACAGGGTTTNTGGAGTTGGAGGGGGTTGGGTTGGGAAAGCACAGGGTTTTCGGGAGAGTTATTAGGAGGATTCTGGGCAGATTCTTTATAATATATCGTTCATTCATAATACAGTGTGGTTAACGAACCAAACTATTTGACTATCCTCTGACAAGAATATGAATAGACTAGACCAGATGAGACTCGCATATTTGCATTGTGTGCAATTCACCTAACCTAACCTAACTTGTACTGCAAAACGACCCAAACCCGCCCAATTTGTAAATACACAAGTTGCGTTGAGAGTTGAGGAGATATATAATGTGTGGCTGTGTGACCGTGGCTGCACATATATCAATTCCAAACTAATTAGCGGAGGATAATCATCAGCAAACGTATTAGCGATTTGAAAAGGGGGAAAATGACATTATTTTTTTGCCAAATTAATCAAAAAGGCAAAAGTTTCGACTCTTCTGTAAAGATGCCAAGCTTCATCCCAACGCGGCGGATGAGAGAATGCATCATCCATTGAGAAATTTTTGTGTGGAAACGGGAAAACTTTTCCCATAATTATACCAATTAGCTATTAACCGCGACACAACTGCCTTCTGCGGAGCGGAAAACGGGAAATGAAGTGAATGGAGCAAACTATACGTGCACACGTATACTTACCATACGATTTATAATTAATGATTGACACGGCGACTTTGAGTTGCATTTCATCACAAGGTTGATTGAGTGAAATGATAAAGCGTGTCTCATGCTCGGTGAAACGCAAAAGCGCGATTGTAGTAGCAAAAGGACACACATTCATTCCCACTTTTTCCCCCCACCGAAAAAAAAACTTATGTCGTTCATCGTCGTTGTGGATGGAAGACACCAAGATATTTCATGACATTTGAAAGTATCCGAGAAGAGAGAAGCAGAGAGAGAGAGAGAGCTCGACGCAATGATCTGTGGGTAGTGGTATATATATATATTATATTACGGGCCATAAAAGCAAGATGAATTGTTTGGTTTTCCACTTGGTTTTCTCACAAAAATATGAAACTGTGTGCTTGTCGTGCCACGCCACGGGGAAAAGTTCGTAAATCTTATTTTAGAACACTCATTTTAGCAAAAAGAAAAAAAAATGCGCACATAAACTTTCTCTTCCGCGTCGTCTTATCATTCGCAATATCAACTGGAGGAGATAGCGCGCGGAGAAAGTCAGGATATGGGAAAAGTGACTTTTTCTGAAAAAAGAAAGTGTCGGATTTTGTAGAGAGTTATTGAAAAATTGCGGTTTCACAAAAAAGTATATATATATATATATATAAAGCAAACAATAAAAAGAGAAGGCGACACTAGCCTTGGAGAGAATTAGCTCCATTTCCACCAAAATAATACACAAGGCCTTAAAATCCACTTAAGAAACCAAGGTGGATTACGATAAGAGAAGAGGTATAATATGAGTGACACGGGGAGGAAAGCCAGGTTGTTGGAACAAAGGGAGGAGGAAATCGGAAATCTGATAGAAATCCCCCAAGTTTCAATCCAACACAAGCCCATTCTTAACACAAAAGAGTTTTAGTTATCAGGAGGGAGGGAGACGCACGCTTTCATTTATCAAAAAATCCAGCCCCTGTTCCACCAACTTTGTCGAAAGCAAGGGAAAAAGAAAGGCAGGCAAGTGAAAGAAAGTGATAATGCACGCCAATTTCTTTTTTGAGTTTTGTGTGTCACCAGTAATCAATTAGCTTTTCCGAGCGTGCCGTATCCAACCAAAAAACTGGAGTTTTTTTTTCTGGGGAACACACACGGCTGCTGACAGTGTCAAAGCACAACAGAGCAACTCACTTATGGCGTCCCTCACTTTGGAATGGGCATCACGTATCACTCACGTCGTCGTCGACGACGTTCCTCCTTTATACTCTGATTCACTCTGGCGCTAACAGCTTTGTTGAGCGGAGCACATTTGTCATCCTCAAAATATAAAAAAAATGTGTAAAAAAGTGGCTACCTGCCTGCCACCGTGGCGGCTAGGCTCCCGCACCACCACCTCTACTTCTCTCTCTCTACCTGAACATTTTACTTCCATTCCATTCGTCCAGTTCCCCCTTTTTTTCCTTCATTCAAGTCTTATCGGCTTGGGAGTATAGAGTCCTTGGCTTATCAACTGCTACGTGCTTAGTCTCTCCTGGGAATGGAGGGACCTTGAGAGGATAGTAATTGCGGAGGGAGGAGAGAGGGAGGGAGGCTCTTGGAAACGCAATTTGATTCTGTATATTTCTTTCTTGCAGAGGAAAAACAATTATCGGGAAAAAGTGGACGTTCCTTATTTTTCTCTCCACCTCTCCCTCATTAGCAAAGCCCATTTCCACAAAGAAGATGAGGAAATTGTTGCACAACCTCAGTTTCACAATCATCTCCCTTTTTAAAGTAGTCGCAACTTTTCCCCCTCACATTTTCCATTCCATTGAACGGAACTTTGTAGTCGGAAACGGAAATAAATCTCCTCCAGCTTATTGTTTCTATTTTGGAGGCAGTCTCCAACTTTTTCTCCCCCAGTTTCCAACTTTTGCGAGAGAAAAGATAACATTATTTTGGGAAGAAGAAGACCTGCATAATATGTCGAATGAATAATGAAGTGAGTGCACTGGAACAAAACGGTGAAACGACTTTTCTTTTGGGTGTTTACCATTACTTCATATTCCATATATGAAATGGGAGGGAATAACTTCCATATTTTTTAAGGTCATGTATGCTCATCCTCTGTCTTTGTCTGTGTGGGAATGACACAAAGGCGAAAAAAAATCAAGACTTTTCACTCTGATGATGAGATTTGGAAGGGTTAACGCCCAACAAAAACTCATTTTCGCTACTCACCTTTTAATTTTTCATCTGTACGTTACGTTATATTATGGGCGCTATATATATTTTTGGAGGTACAAGGACAAGCAGCAGTGCATATAATATGTGGATGTGGAGTTTAATAGGACCCACGACCATCCACATAAAATTAAAATAGGAAATCATAAACAGGAGGGCAACTCTGTTTTTGTTGCGTTTTTCTGTTTTCAACCTCCTTTTCCCTTCTCATTACGTTGATTAGCTCAGAATGAAAGTTTTTTTTATGAGCCCAGCCCCGCTAGCTCCACTTGGACCTCTTCCTTTTTTATATTTTGTAAGTAGTGCAGTGGTGCGGTGGTGGTTGGTATAGACTGACTACACCCCACTAAAAACGAAATTCATGACCTTTAAATAGCTCTTAAACTTTGTTCTCATTCCGGCAACATGCATAAACTGACATTACTACTTTTCCGTGTGCCGCCGTGGTGTGGTGTGGTTGGAAGGCTAGATGAAAATCTATGGAATGATGCCATCAACTGCACTGCACTACACTACTACTACTCAAGTCCCACACACACACACACACACACACACACACACACATACACACACATTTTCCTCCCAAAAAAAGTTAACCAGTCACGGTTTGCTGGATGCTGTTGGCCTGGAGGAGGAGGTGGCCGAGGAAGGAATTTCGTGTGCATTAATATTTAAGAGGCTACCGTGACATTGTGACGCACAAAGTGGATCAGAGTCGGTCACGGGCTTTTGAGAAAATTGATGTTTGATTCATAGGTTGGCTGGGCTGCTGGGAGGCAAGCAGGCAAGTCTGGAGGGGACACTAAAAAGCCGTAGTGTTCCAACTGTTCCATATGTTATTATTATTATTTTCTCTAAACGCCACACAACCATTCGAAACGGGGAAAAAGTGTGGCGGCTGTGGTGGTGTTGGGTGGTGGTAAAGCGCTTGTCCATCGTTTGTGTAATTCGGACAAGTGTACGTACACCTGGAAAAAAGTGCTTGTATAAAAGGAACATTACAAATTGTTCGAGATAAAAAATGGCGAACAAAAATTATAGGGAACACGTGTTTTCCAAGCGGGGCGAGGAGATAGTGGCCGTGAGTGAGGCTCATCCGAAAAGAATGATATTATGCCAGAGACCTTGCTAATGGCACATGACTTTGCACACCTTATAAATTATGTCACGGTCAACGAAACGACTAGATAGATTCATTGCAACAGCAACCGCATCCAGCTGAAGTTGAAGAAAGTGGGTCCATGCATGTCCAGAGATTTCATTTCGAACTAAAAACGACAAGATTTAGCTAATCTGATAAATATAAAGAGGAGAAGGGGGGTCGTATTGGCCCCACCAACTCTCCAACTTGGACGCAGGTAAATCAACCCAGGTTTTGTAACGGACTTTGTCGTTGTCACTGCTATATACATACCTATATAAGTACATGGTGGAACATGGCCTTTTTTACGACGAAATAAATGGGTTGGACGAGAAGACACAATGAAGATTTAGTTATGGGAGCTCCGGTTTACGGATAGACTTGCAGTGTGGAGCTCATAGGCTATAAGGCTCAGGAATGGTGGGAAGTGGGACTGCTTGGAAACGGCAAGCTTTTTTGTAATAATAAATAGTAGGAGAGTGAAACGGCGGATTTGCTTTTTTTTTTACGGATTTCCCCTTGTTTTATGTTCCCATTTTATAGGGATGAGGGTGAAAGGGGATTGTGGTGGTGGTGCACTAAAAGGAATCCAAAATGAGGAAAGACACTCTTTTATTACGATTGAAGGCGCTCGCATAAATCGGGCTGCATTTTTCTGTTACATTTCAAACAAAAACGAATAAATGAAACAAGGATTTCTCTGAAGGATAGCAGCAAGCAAGTGACTGCAACGCAACTCATCCCTCCACCTCCACCTCCTCCATCCACGCCGGTTCGGATTCTAATATATAAAGAAAAAGTTGAATGGATGCATACGTATATCCCCCACTTCCGGTTGTTTTTTGTTCTTCTTTTTTTGTTGCTGGTTGGTAAGATGAGCAAAGGAACTTTGCTATTTGGAACTCTGTATACGTGTAGATCATGACCCAGAAAAAATACAATGTTACAATATTTCCGTTTCTCTCCTGTTCTCCCATCCATTCCGCGCGGAGCGGAGGAGGAGGAGGAGGAGGATACAGGAATGCAATGCATCCTCCTCCCTTTTACTCCCGTTTTTTATGACCTTAGCACATAAGGCACACAAAAGTGTGTATGGAAGCGGAGAATTATCGTGGGGATAAAAGTAGTGTGTCGAAAGAAATGTTTATGTTTTCAAACAAAAACATATATGATATGAGCAGCAGCGCTTCCCCCAACCCCAAACAAACGGGCAGGGTCGTAAAGTGTGTCATGTGCCCCATTTAGACCATATTATGCCGTGCTCTTGAATCCATTATTTGGTATGATGATGCGATATAAAAAGAAAAGAAAAAGAAATGCACAGGGTTTTACATATAAAATGTTCCACCACTTGGACAAAAGTCGGATGCTGGATGGAGCGCAGTCGACCACATAACTTTTTTGCAGATTCTATATATCCTTCCAAGTTCCCATATTATCCATCCATTCCAAGAGTCAAAGTTTGTGCATGTCTTATTTAAAAAAAGAAGAAGTGAAAAAAGTCTCGTTAGACTTGTAAGCGAATCTGTGTGTGAACTAACGACCATCCTTCTTGGAAATGTCATCCGTTTCCCACTTTCATCAAAGTCAGAAGAATGAGGTAAAACTACTACTATGATATAATAATATTGGATGTTGATAGGTGTTGTTATCAAAAGGAAACGGGGAAAAGGGGAGGAAACGGTTGTGGTGACAAGGATATTATGCTGTACTGAGCGGAACGGGAAAAAAAAACTTTGCCAAGGTTTTCTTCTTCACTTTACCCGCATGCATTGGGTGCATCCACATCCATATATACAGTGCATTTAAACGGAAGACAGCTTCACTGGATGCATGAATTGCATGATGCATCCAACCTTCCAAAATTTCTTATTATTAGACTCCTCGAACTAAAAATAGTGTCCTCGTAACGATTTACCTAAGTATTTGCTCCTCCTCGGGTAAAAGGTAATGAACGAGAAGGGTTTCCCTCAAATGACCATCAGCACCACCAGCTCTGGGTGATTATAACGGTGGTGGTACTATGGTGGTGGTGGCTAGTGGTAGTGGTGAGTGCCAAAGGGTTGGTTCCAGCTACCGCATAGATGAGCAACTTTTACTTTTTTTCGTTGAAAAAAACTGACTTTTTAGAAACAAGCCAGATGACTTTAAGTGACACTCGCCTGTCTTCCAACTTGGATGAGATGGAGGATAAGCTGGAGGCTAATAATATGGCTGTACAGCCAAGATAAACACAAAAAAGGGGAAAGTAGGACGGTAAACATGACTGAAAAAGAAGACATTTGTAACATGCGGAGTACAGGAATACAGTAACCACAGAGTCGAGGCAAATCTAAGATCCCCTTTTTTATGCTTAATGAACCCGGACGATAAAAAGGAGACGTGGTGGAGCTATCGTAGTAGCGGCGGACATGGCCGTTTAGAATGATAATAGAAAAGTGATGATTTAGTGCGGTGGCGACGACGACGGTGGTGGTTGACTGGCATTCATAGTATGAAACCAAACCAGCTCAACCATCCGTTTTCTTACTGTGTCAGAGCCTAGAACAAAAGAATTTTGGAGAATAATATGAGGAATAGAATATATATATATATGTCGGGCTGGGGAAAAAAAGATTCAAAAAACTGGGTGAAGGAACGATAACCAAGAACACGAAAGCGTGTTCCATTCCAACTAGTTTATATAATACGAGTTCAATACGTACATATATATATCGTGCAGCAGATATGGGATTTTTTTCCCTTGTTCCCATTCTTGTTTCGACTCAATGAAATCCGTCCAGATGGGCAACTGAAGATTTCTCCACTAATGCACATTATGGTGCGCTGTCAACCTATAACCACGGTTGGATTGCTTTATGCAAGTTGGAAAGAAGAAAGAAGGATTTTCTGGAAATAGGATAAGACCAGAAAGAAAAATCCTCCAATATGGTGCACACCGAGAAACAAAAAAAATATACACGTATTTGAGCAGGCAGAGGTACTCTCAATACTGATTTTCTGCGTGATTGCATTCATGCACCTATTGTGTCACGCTCTGAATTCCTGAAGAAAAAAAAGCCCCCCTTCTCCTTCCCCACTTTCCTTTTCTCCACATTTTTCACTCCATTCTAATGTTCCTCTTTTCTTCTTCCAGATGCAATTCACAAGATGATCGAGATGGTGTGCAAAACCGCAAAGAAATAGAGAGAGAGAGAAAGGAAAAAATGACACGAAACACTGAGTTCATGTTAAGTTGTGATCTGAAAGTTGATTTGATTTGAGTTGTAGTTACACATACCATATAAGAAATCAAAAAAGGCTTTGAGAAGCCGACCGAGTAGTATAATATTTGACTTTGAATTGTATTTTGAGTGGGATTTACAGACGAAAGTGACAATCTCATTCAAATTTGCAACTTTTTATTGAAGGCTAAAGGTCAAAATTTTTCAGTCTTGTTCTTCCTACAAGACTCTCAAACTCAACTTAAAAAATAAGAAACTTTTATATATTTTCACATCATCCCTCCCTTCTGAAAAGTTTATTTTTTCTGGTCAATGCCGCTCCTCCCGTCAATTCTTCTTCCCCTTTGAACAATTTTTTTGAATTGAATTTTTTCACGGGCTCTATCCATTTCAACTCCGGGGGACCACACCAAAGTGAGAACCCAACCGGAAAAATGCTTCCCGTCGTCCTCGTGTATTATTATGTAAAAACGTGTGACGGCGGCGGGTATTAGTCCACATGGAGCTTGTCTTCCATCTCCACACGTTTTTTTTCGCATTTCAGTCAGACGAACTACGAGGACGACATGTTCTTCACACCAAGTTGATTTGTGATTTGGGTTGGAGAAAGAAAAAAAAAGTCTGTGTTTGTCTGCGGCGAATTGGAAGGAAATAAGTCTAGGGATATAGAGGCAAAAAGCTCCTTTTTTTATCACAGTTGACTGATATCAGAAGAAAAAAGGATGAATCAAATCAGATCGTGCCTTGTCCCTTTGACACGTTGCCTAAACCTAAAACCTAAAGAGTTGCCTCCTACTCCTCGTCCTCCTCATCTTTTCTCGCATCTGGTCAAAAAGTCTATAAAAATGGATCCAAGGGATTTTTCCCACCCATAGCCAGGACATGATTTAATTGAAAATTTTTTTGCTACGCTTCCAAGAGATGGATGAGGATTAGTTGTCAGATGAGGTTTCCTTTTGATAGGAAAAGTTAATTAGTGCCAAACTATTTAGATACATGTCAGTCTTGCCACCGCGAATATAGGAGCCACAAAAAACTCGCTCAAATTTTATGTATCCCCGATTTTTCCAGCCCGTCCATCATCCAAAATTGCCATTACAGGAGTTGGTTGGTAGTGGTGGAGGATGCGGTGGAAAAAAAATCGGGCATGTTTAGCAGAAGCGGTTCATATAGAAGCTCGCACTCAGCGGTTACATACAACAAGTCAAGCTGAGCACTGAGCCTCCTTGCCCCTTGCATTTTATCAGACAACTCTAATTACTTTATTTAATTACCGACTTTCTCGGGAAAATAATAAAAAAAATTGTTCCCACGCTTTCCCATAATATCCATTTTCATACAACCGCCACCGCAAAAAGCTTTTTTGGAAGTTCATGATTTTTGATGATGATGATGAAGAATGAAAGCAAACAACGAAAAAGAAAGAGAGAGAGAAAAAAAATATGGAGAAGCTTACCAAGTAAACACAGTCGACGAGCGACGACGTACGGGGATATGTGAATAACTGGGAACCTCGTGCCCCGCGATTTCCAGCGTTGGCTAGAGAAAATGGAGAGAAATGTTTCCGAATTCCAGATAACTATACGGAGCTGGAACAAGTTTAATTTGAAAATTTTCTCGGTTTTCCCATAATTTTGGAATGTTTGCTCTGCAAACTGTCAATTTTGTGAGGGGGAAAACCGCAACACAAATTCTAAACCGAATAATATGATCACGGCACGGCACACGCCGAATAATTTGATCTCTGCATTTTCCAAGTCTGCAACTGGAGTAGTTTTTGGAACAGCAGCAATAATATAACTTGCTCGAGTCCGACACAATTTGGTGGTTCGAGGTGAAAATCCGTTTTTTGGATTAACTCACAACAACAACCACAACAACATGTTTTAGTTCGTTTTTTTCTTCTTCTCCTAATGATTTATCACTTCCTCTGTCACTTTCCTCTTAGCAGCCTTCCAATGGAAACGGGAAGGGAAAAGAGAGGATGATAAAAAGAAATGCTGGCTAAAGCGTGTGGCTTGCCAACACCTGCTTTTCCCCCTTAAACGGCCCCATCTTTAAATATTAACAGCACTAAATTATGCACCGAAATTGGAGGAAAAAAATGTGTAGCCTTTCCTAGTTTTTTTCTCTCTCTTCTGCAATTCTGTATCGTAATCGTAACACAATCTCGTGCAGCAGGGTGGTGTACAAGAAGAGCTGCTGGACTTGGCAAAGCCGAGAGGATGAGGCGGTCACAAAGTCGAAACAATCAGGAAAAGATGTTCGCCAGCTGACAAAACTATTTCTGGCATGGAAAAATGTTTTGTAGCCAGATGAGAAGACGAAGAAGACGAGAAAAAAAATAACTGGCTAATCCATTCGTATACAGAGTCAATTTTTTTTTTTGGAAAAATAAAACTTTGTTATATTTTTTCCCTTCTTTTCCTACATACACGTCTCAATCTCGAGACAGAGAGGAGGAGGTGGAGGAAATGGCACAAAAATGATGAAAAAGTTTTTTTTTTGTGTATTCATGGAAGTTCAATTTTTTTCTTCTGGTGAGCAGTAGTAGTAGTCTAGTCGTTCCCTCCAGATCCCAAGCTCACGTTATCCATTACGATGAACAAAGTGAGGAGGCTGAGGAGGCTATGGCGAGCGATATAGTTTCGAGCGACGGGGAGAAAACAAATAATGGCTCTCCTTTCACCACAGAATCGCGTTACAGAATGAAAGTTGAGCTGTGTGTGCTCAGGGAAGAAAGTGAAGCGACAGGAGAAGGAAAGTAGTAGACTTTTTTTTACCTCCATATGCCCACCATGGTGGATAGGAAAGGAACAGTGTGTCGGCCTGTGTTTTGGGGTGGCCGATGCTTCGTGTGTGTGGAACTTGGAGAGAAAGAGAGAGAAAGGCTTTGGAAAATGGGATCGGAACGGAGAATCTGTCTCTCTCTCTCTCTCTCTCTCTGTCTGGTGATGGGGCTAGATGCAACTATATGAGTTTATTTATTCAGAGATTTAAGTTTTGCATGAGCCGCCGCCAGTGAACCCACACGAAGCAGCAGATCACGACAATATATCAAAATACAAAGTGGACAGCGCACATTGAACTGACTGCTTCGCCAAGAAAAATCTTAAAAAATATAACAATAAGTACATTTTATAGAGTTCATGGTCGACTCCAACTCTCTCTCTCTCTTCTCTTTAGGTTCCACTCTTTTAACTCCGTTGTGACCTCGTCCTGTCTACCAAAATGTGGGATATTATTGTATTGTGCACGAGAGTGAAGAAAAGCAAACAGAGAGAAAGGAAAAAAAAACTTGTCACAAGAATAGGATAACATAACATAACACACAATACAATACAATAACACACAACAATATATAATATCTTTGATATAGACAGCAAGTTCACAGCAAGCTATAAGCTCCTCTCCATTTTCACTCTCAACTTTGCCGAATATAAGTAAACATTTACCAAAAATGGAACAAGAAAAAAATCATCGTAAGAAGTGAGAGACAAGGTTCAATTCAGTCAGTCAGGAGGATGCCATTCAAGGCATTTTCAAAGAAAGTAGGCAGCTAATTCCATAAAAGCTTGTGTGTAAAAGTAAGTTCATTGAGTAGCTGTGGAGTATATGGAGTATTGGAAGGAAAGGAGTTCGAGTCGTGTCGTGTGTGAGCAAATCCGTATTACGCAAAATAAGAGATACATTCATTCATTCATGATGGAGTAAGCAGAAGAGCCCCCCGAAAAAACATTTCAATTATGTATGATTGTGTTTTTATCCTTTATTGGAACCTTTTATTTGCTTGACTGATGGATTGAGTTTAGCCGATTAATGACAGAGAGGAAAACTACACACACACACTGCTTCCTTCCTATTCCTTCCATCCGTCCATTTTTGGATAGATAAAAATAAGTTGAGGGATGATGCCCACAAAGAAAGAAAAGAAAAACATTACTATACATATGAAAGGTTTGGCTTTTACTTTATTCGCGTTCCATCCATGTTCGATCACAAAATGCGAAAATCTGAGTGAAGGGCGAATAAGAGCCGTCCATGAAGTCTCAGAGTTTTTCTCTCCAGTTTTGAAATCTTGTTGTTACGCAAACAGAGCCACTACTGCTTTACTTACCCTCGATTGCACTCCTGCTCCACTTTTCCTCCTCCTCCCTCTGCAAGAAAATGTGGAGTGGTTGGTGGTGGTACTGTGGTAGTGGTAGTGGGGACGGGGACTCAAAGTAAGTATATTTTCGTGGGGATAATGATAATGAAGATCGTGACCGTAGTTTTTTATCTTTTTGTCTAATGGGCACAGAGAGTACGTAGGAGTACTAAATATTGCTAAACAACTTAATCTCAGACTCGCAATAGGCAAAGAAGTCCAGTAAAACCGACCCCACAAGACTTGAAGCCGCAATGTGTTTAGGGAGTATAGTTTTGGAGGAGTTGTTGGATGGATTTATATACATATATACGTATAATAATATGCAAGTGAGCGGAAGTTATGATTATTCCAACCCTTCTTGTTTTCTTCTATATATGAACGTTTGGTTGGACTTGTGTTATTGTTTCAACATAATATGCGATTCAGCGAGGTTAAGACGAAGGAGAATATGATGATGATGAAGCCAGGAAAAGGCTGTATGTACATTTGGCTTCCTCCAAATGTCGAATGCATAAAAACAAGTTAGACAAGGGAGGGAGAGAGAGAGAAAGAGAGGAGAGGAAAGTTTTTATTTATTTTTTTTTGCCAGAGTCTTATTCTTCCGAGTGGATTGCGAAAGAATGCATTAGCAGAAATGAAAGACAGTCCGTGTGCATCTTGGACGTGAGCGGCGGCAGAGGACTATGGCTGGCTAGCTGGCTGGGTGCGAAGTCAACTAGAGAGCCGTTGCGACGTGTTAGCTATATATATTTCCTACTAGAAGAAAATAACAGCAAACGGGAGTGATTGACGTAAAACCCGTAAATCCTATGAAAGTTTTCCATATTCCAACAAAAAAAAATATTAATATTGTAGTCGATATAGTAAGCTTTTTTCTTCTTTCCTTTGGGAGTAGTGCACTGGCCCATTATGGTTGTCGTCTCGGGAGAAAAAGGAGCTGCTAGCGTTATATATAAGCTACATATCGTACAATGAAGTTGTTAAGTGTAATATTATTAATGCATATGCACTCATGAGTGAGTGAAAAAAATGAGTTGGAGATTGTTAGGGCGAGAGAAGAAATATAAGAAATGTAATAAAAGTAAAAAAGAAAAGCATGGTCAGTGTTAGTCCAACACCAGTGTGTCCAGAGAGAGAGAGAGAGAGAGAACCCAGACGAGGACATCGGAAAGAACAGTTTTTCAGACTTTTGGGGAAAAACCATACGGAAGTGAAAAAAATATGACTAGTTTCGTACAGATCCACAAATGCCTATATTCTAAAATGGACACTAAGCGTTCCAAAAGTCGTATTCCTATTTGGTTAAATGGATATAGGAGTAGTAGTCGGCTCGTTTGCTCAACTTTTCGTTTACATTATAATGAGGCTGGAAATGGACAGGATGATGATGATGATGATGATGACGACGATGTTGTAAGTTGCCATTGCTTCTGGCTACTGCGTTTTATGCGTATCCCATTTCGCTTTCGTTCACTCGTCGCTAGCTAGCTAGCATAATGGCAGACTAAAAATCTACAACAACGATAGTCAACCAACTGTCATTGTTGAAGTGAAGAAGAAGAGAGAAAAAAATGTGAAAATAGGAGGGAAAGGCATTTCCAGGCTGGATGGATGGCAAGGGAAAGAGAGAGAGAGAGAGAGAGAGAGAGAGCAAACAGAGTTGACTTACTTTCCAGGGTGCATATCAAATATTGAGGATATTCCCCGTTTGTTCAAACATAATGACCTTTTTACTGCTCCGCAATCCCAATACAACAAAATATTATTATATTTTCTTCTTCTTCCATATAATTCCAATGGAGTTAATGGAGGAGGAATATGTGGAATATATACCTGCTGATTCATTATATTTACTCCATTTTCCTCAGCTACCATACCATACCACTTTCTCCTACTGTATATTTATTATTTTATGGGCCTGATCCACTATTCATGAATCGAAAGCGACAATAATCGTTTAGCAAATTACATTATTATTGCCCAAGAGTGAGGAGAGTTTGACGATGAAGTTATCAGAGAGAGAGAGAGAGAGAAGGAAAATGGGAATGGGGGCATTCCACTGGGAAATAATAAGAATATCTAGAGCTAGCATTGTTATTATGTTACGTTATTTCCTGCTCCGCCTTCTAAACTTTTAGTTGGGATGTCGAAATGAGCAGTTGATGCAACAATATAACAGCAATGATGACTTATTCATTCTAATATTTTCGGCTATGTGAAACAAAAAAGAAATGAAAGAAGAAGAAGAAAAAAACAAACAAAATGTCCTTATCAAATTTTTATTAGTCCAAAAACAAGGCATAAATGTATTTTGAATAAAGACTCGCGAATGTATAGAAACTCTCAGAAAAATAGTGTAAACATTTGGAACAGTATATGTATGTAATATTATAGAATCCGGATATATATAGTTTCGAACGTCATGGATAAAAGTTTTTTCCCCCATCGTTTGGATTGCTATTATTACTTAAGAGCAATTAGGACATCTTCCTCGGACACGGTGTCCCCCTCCTTGACCCGAACCTCGCCGATCGTCCCGTCCGCCCCAATTACCAGCTTGTTTTGCATCTTCATCGCCTCTGTTAAATAATATTTGAAGGGAACTCATTTTCGATGTGAACGAGAAAGGAAAAGGAATCAAGATAATAAAGACATTTTCGTGTAGGAAGTCTAAAGTCTTAAAAAGTACCTATCACGCAAACTTCCTGGCCTTTGAACACCCGATCTCCAACTTTTACGGAAACCCCCTTCACAACACCAGGCATCGGGCTGAGCAGCTCTTTGGCGGTATCACCCTGGATGAATAATAATATGAGAATTTGGATTTTGAGAATGGATTAGCAGAAGGGGAAAAAAACTTTTTTTGGGTTATTAGGTGGCTATATATATGCTATATAATATGGTATGCTAGAAGCAGTAGAGAAAATTGAGATTTTTTGTACGGATTTTGGCTGTGGCATTATATCCAGGAGGGATTGTGTGTACGGGGAAAGTAATTTGAACTCGTAGGACGAGCCTTGGAACCCAATCTTCCATGAAGGACCATTAGCCCGACCATGAATCTGGATGGTTATGTCCTCCCCATCAACATCCAGCGTTACAACGGGTTTGGTGAGATCCCAATTTGGAAGTGTGATCTCCCGCCCATCCACATTTACCTGGAATATGAACACGACGCGGGGCGAAGCACAGTCAGAAGGTTAATTATATGATGGCCAGGAAAATATATATATATTTTGTGTTTAGCAGAGTAGTAATAATGTTAACGTTAGCGTAATAATTGAACCTTGAACCCTGTCTCCAGTTTGAGCACGTTGAGAGCCGTTCCCTGCTGCTCGCCGCCGCCAGACGAGGCAATGAAGTCCCAAGTGTCCACTTTTTGGGCAAGCCGTAAGCACCTCCTTGATTCCAGCACGGCAGCAACTGCCTGTAATATTCCCAGGTGGGAGGGGGACAGCTTGGGTAATTTGAATCCGTCGGGGTAGACTCGAGGGAGGTAATTTGTGTCTGTGTCTCCGCTTACGTAGGAGTTCTGAAAAAAACCATATTTAATTTGATACATGAAATGGGCAGCAAAAAAAATGTTGCGAGAAGCGGAGAAGAGAGAAATAAAATTTGTTGACGACAATAATTTTTTTACCTCGCTGAGAATGTCGCGTAAGAGGGTTATGTTATGGGAAACGCCTTGAATGACATAAGAGTCCAACGCCTCCTTTCCTCTGGTGATGGCTTCATTCCGGTTACCACCGTACGTTACCAACTTGCAAATCATGGGGTCGTAGTACACTGAAATTTCGGAGCCTTCCCGAACTCCCGAGTCGCACCGGATACCGGTGCCGGAAGGTTCCACGTATCTGGAGAAAAGGGCAAAACACATTCCACGCGTTAATTCACAGTGGTCAATAAATTAAAAGGAATTGAATACATTTTTACTTGAATAGGCGTCCGGTGGAAGGGGTTCCAAAATTCCTAGTTGGGTCTTCAGCATACACCCTCATTTCCAAGGCCCACCCATTTATTGGAATGTCGGACTGTTTAAATTTTAGAGGATGCCCGTATCCAACCCGAATCATTTCCTGGACCAAATCCACCCCGGTGATACACTCTGTGATTGGATGTTCCACCTGGAGTCTGGTGTTCATTTCCAGAAAGTAGAAATTCTTTTGAGCGTCCACGAGGAACTCGACGGTGCCGGCGGAGGTGTAGCCAATGGCTTTCGCCAAATCCAAGGCTTGATTCCCCATCGCCTTCCTCAACTCGGGGTCCACGAAAGGGCTGGGAGCCTCCTCGATAACTTTCTGATTCCTCCGCTGAATGCTGCACTCCCGCTCGTTGAGGTAGACCCCATTCCCGTGAGCATCACACAAAACTTGGATTTCAATGTGTCGGGGATTCACAACGAATTTCTCAATCAGGATCCTGTCGTCCCCGAAAGAGGCTTTGGCCTCGTTTTTCGCCAACTTGAACCCCTCCACAGCCTCCTTTTCATTGTTGGCGATTCGCATCCCTTTGCCGCCTCCTCCAGCTGAGGCTTTTATCATCACAGGATATCCAATGGAATTTGATATTTCTAGACAGTGGTCTTCCCCGTTGATTTCACCGTCAAATCCAGGCACCTACAAGAAGAAATCATCATCATAGCTCACGTATTATTATTGGCGAGAATTCGCTCCAACTACTCCAATTTCCTTCCATCATTCATACCGTATTAACTCCGGCTTTGATTGCCAACCGCTTAGATTCCAGCTTATCTCCCATTCCGTGAATGGCTTTAGCCGGCGGTCCCAAAAACTTCACTTTCATTTCCTCCAATCGCTTCACAAAGCCGGCATTTTCCGACAGGAATCCGTAGCCGGGATGTACGGCCTCGGCTCCAGTGACCTTGATGGCGTCAAGGATTTTGTCCATTACCAAGTAGGACTGGGCTGCAGGGGGGTCCCCAATGCAAACAGCTTCATCAGCCATTTCCACATGCATCTAATATATGTTAGGTGGAAATTAGTTTGGAATATGAACACTGGAAAGTTGATGGATATGGACACACATACCGAACGAGAATCCGCGGTGGAGTACACTGCAACTGTTTTGATACCCATTTTCTTTGCTGTGCGAATAACGCGGACGGCAATCTCGCCACGATTGGCAATTAGGATTTTGCCAAAAGTTGGTTCTGATCGGTCTATTGGATTCGTGGTGTACACAGTGTCCGCCCATTGTGCTGAGGAGGAAGACGCAGTGATGATGTTTCGGTTAACCGAGGTGGTATTGTAACACCTCCGCAAGGCAGTTAAAGCCAAGCGTTTATTTAGCCGAATGGTGTACAGCATGACTTGATGATTGTTTGTGATTGCAAAGTTAAGGATGGAAGACGACAATAGCAGCTAAATAGCAAAAGTAATGAATGAAGGGATCACTCAAATTCTAATTTCAATGATTGTCCAGTGACATTTTGATAATCACTCGATTTGAGCACCTCCAGACCTATATACTTCCACCTGAATCTGAATCAGACGGGCTCGCACATGGAAAGTGTTAATATATAAAATACCATTTCATGTCGGTGTGTTTATATCATCTACCTGCCTGCAACCCAAGACTCCAACATGTTAAAAAAGTAGGAACCATGTGTACACATGTGTATCAGGCTATTTGTCGTATCCGTGTGCAAGTAAGTGATGCTCTTGAATTCTGGAGTATACAAGTCTACATATCTCCATGATACATTATGTGCAGGCAGACTGGTGTTAGCTGTCTGTGAACTTTTTTTTTGCACATTTCACGCATGTATTGAGACCAGGACCCAGCAACACAATCAGCCTCAATAGAAAAGGATAGAAAGATGAAACATCAACTCTTGACGCACAACACATTGTGTTCCAGCACAATCACCATCATCTCCAAAGTTGTTTTTTTATGAAACCGTATTATGTAAATTGCCATTTGTGCCAAGTGCCAACAGACATATTATATCCACCGACTCTTTAATCCATTTACAATCCCTATTCCCCTTGTCATCCTCACGCGACATTCGACACATGTACAAGTAATCCATAGTGTATTACAGCATTAGATACAGGAAAAGAAAGCATTGTATGTAAATATAAAAATTACTCCTCCGGTATTATATTACAATCATATAGGTGAATTAAAGTAGTAATCTGAGGTTGCAATAATAATCTTTCCCGAATTAGGGGAATACCATCCAAAACGCCACAACATATATTTTGATAGAAATTCCACTTTTCCATTTTAAAAGGATACGCAGGAACGAGGTATTATGCATTTTTATAAACGCCGAAACTAAAATTTCGTGTTTTCCGTCTGATACACTTTAACATAGGTCATACCATACCTTGCTGTCTTGGCCTCGAAGTGTCATGAAACAAAGCCAAAATGCACACATTGATCATTTTTATAATCCAAATTGTCGGTTTAAGATTTTTGAAACGATCTCATCATCTCATCACATTTACATCACATCACATCCTTGCACATTTAAGCTTAATCACTAATCATATAAACATAGTTAGACATTAGAGTTGGAGTCATTCATTGAAACTCTGCTGTATTCATAAACGCCGATAACTAATTTGTAGTTCTTCCGGGTGACACATGCTACCGTAGGTTTCCTGAATGCCAAAACCTTCTTATGGGATTACTTAAGAGGAAATGAGGTAGTAGATTGGGATTGGGACTATTGGGGGTAGTAGTAATATAACAGCTCCATGCATGCATGCTCCAGTAGTATAGGTGGAGTGCCGTAGGTGGTGCATCTATTTACCCCACCCGCAAAGACGCGTTGTTGTCCTCTCAGCCGGTATCTGTAAACCTTCAGATGATTTTATGCATATATGTGTAGGTAGGTATAATATAACAACAATACAACAAGTCTCCTGCCTCCACCTCCGTGTTTTGGGAATTAGTTGTCAAAGACGGACGGACAGTGCATTTTCGGAAAGTGTTTTAATTGTTCCTCTAATAAAAAATTGAAGTGTTTAGGGTTTTTTTTTAAACAATGCTCAGCAGAGGAGACTGGGCTCTTGAAATATGATTTTCAGGTGGAACATGAAATAAAAACTTGTTGACAGTAGTATAGACATCAGTAATGATTGTGGCATGTTTTGTGTAATGAAAATAATGTAATAATGGTAATCGAAAATTGAAGACATCAGAGAGGAGCATTAAAATTTGTTGAGAGTGAATGAACATATAGTTATTTTAAGGAAAAAATGCAGTCTACTCCTGTCGCTGCGACGCCTTCCAGTATATCGGCTCCGACGCCGAATCCCTGTCAACCGGATACCCATGATTTGGTGAAAGGGTTGATGAAAGAGTTCACGGTAGGACAAAATTGACATTGACACACTCATCCGATGACATACTTGACATTAAGACCATTTTGGACCACGATGAGCCCCTGTTTTTCTGTTTCTTTTTTTGTAGGAAATCCGGGGAATTCAGTCGGCATTTAATGCATTTATTGTTCACGATGACAGCTACGCTGAAGAGGTTTTCAATACGCTGCAGGGACGGCTCGTGAAAGTTTTCAGTGATGGATCCAATCCCGACTCTATTGAGCAAGCTGTGAAGCACATTATTTCCATTACGGGCCAGCCCACGAATAACGATGAGACGGTGGAGATTTTGATGAAAATTTTGGAGAAATTAGTGTCTTCCTCTAACCTCAGTGCTCGGTAAGTTTTTTGGAATAGAAGTGGCATCGTTCGTGTAGTATCATTGTGAAATCTGTACTAAAATGATTTTTGAAATCATTTTTATATAATTTCAGATTAGTTTGTGAAGCATTGCTCGAGAGTGACAGACTCACCATCAAAAATTCCAAGTTTTGGATAAATAGTTTTGTTCTCATTAAGAAAATTATATCGGGAGTCGACTACAAAGGCGTGCGTGAAATAATGAAGGTAATGATGGCTCTGATATTAATTGTACATTGAACATTTTGAATTCATAATTATTATTGTCTTCGACTAATAACTGTTTTCTGTTTGAATGTTAGACGTGTGTGGAGAAAGCATCACTATTTCCCGAACGAATTACTCCTTCTCAGCTTCCACAACTGAACGCAGTTGTCAGACTCCTCCAGTATATATTTGACCGGAATGCGTGTCTGCTTCCGGCATACTTTATCGTCAATGAAATACTAAAAAATTATCCAGAAAAAAGGCAGTTTCCTCACTGGCGAGTGAGTCAGCTACTATCCGATTTTGTGGACGGATTTCAACCAATAGCCCAAATGGTAACGATAATTGGACGATCTCGAATGTTGCCCGTTGTGGAACACTCTCACTCCGGATTTTCACTGCTAAGTTGGAAACTGGATCCAATTACACTCCGATTCAATATGAAAGGGAATTTACCATACGACAAAGATTTGATGCAACCCCAAGATAGATTGCTGAGGTACATTTTGGAGCAACCTTACTCCAGAGATATGGTGTGCGCCATCCTCTCCTTGCAGAAACAGCACAAAATTCGTTGCGTCACACTTGAAGACAGGCTGGTAGAGTTGGTTATTGCGGCAATGGAAAAAACAGAAAGTGAAATGAGCCAAACCGGGGATTCTCCGACTGGATTTGATGAAATTTCAGCAGCCACATTATGGCTCTGGCAGCACTTGTCAACGCAATTGATTTTCTTTGTGCTATTCCAACTAGCCAGTTTCCCACACATTGTGATGAATATCCATAACAAGGTGACTGAAGCAAGCCGCAAACAAAATTCAAAATTACTTGATTCATTCAGTTTGTAATTAAAGCTCGTCGACTTTTTGTAGCTCTCCGAAGTGAAACTATTTAAAGGACGCGATTTCCTTATGTGGGTACTCCTACAGTTTATTTCGGGAAGCATCCAGAAAAACTCGGTACGTTAAATTTGCTTCTAATTTGCTCTAAACTTTATATTTAATGTGTTGGTTTTTATAGTTAGCATTTATTTTGATGTTCTGTGTTTTACAGCTAGGGGATTTTTTACCTGTTCTGAGATTATACGACTTACTTTACCCGGAAAAAGAGGCTCTCCCTGTACCAGATATTACAAAGTCGTATTGCGTTTCTCAAATGGCTGCAACTTGCATCTGGATTCACATTTTGAAGAAAGCACAAACCGAAAACCAGTTTCTTTGTCGACCCTTGCCAGCAGCAGTGAAAAAGCATTACGAATATCTGCAGAGCATTGCAGTTCCAAACAGCACACAACCCTCCCTTAACGTTTGCGATTTCAGAGTGGCTCTCCTCGCGAACGCGTTTTCTACAAATTCTGAATTATTTTCAAGGTGACAAATATATATATGGAATCCGTTTAAAAGTCTGGAATGATAGGCTGGTTAACGTGTCATATCAGCCCCGTAATAACTTTTAAAATATTTTTCCAAGGCCAATGGGAGCGTTAGTGGAAGCTATGCATGGAAACAACTCGTCCAGCGTTGCTCCACAGAATCCAGTGGCACCTCTCTCAATACAACTATTGGATTCCTTAACCGTACACACCAAGATGAGCTTAATTCACAACATTGTAACCCACATTATGAAAATCTCGAGCTCGAAGTCAAATCAGACTCTGAATCCAGCTTTAGTAGAAACGTATGCACGTCTCTTGGTGTACTTGGAGATTGAATCCCTAGGAATCAAAGGGTTCATGTGTAAGTACCTCCTGATTTACTCATAATCGATTTTATTAACGTTTAAAACTCTAGCTATAAGTGAAACTAATTACCACTTGTGCTTTTAGCTCAACTTTTGTCATCAGTATTCAAGTCTCAAGCGTGGGGAATTTTGCACACCCTTTTAGAGATGTTTTGCTACAGGCTCCACCACATTCAACCACATTACAGAGTTCAGATGTTGTATCATCTTAATACTCTTGCTACAAATCCTCATTTAAACTCTGCACAATTGCACATGTGGTAAGTGCCTTACCCTGGGTATTTGTTTCCATATTTTTTCTGTTCAATTTTGTTTTGAAATGAATTTTTAAAATACTGTTTCATGACTTGGCAGTGTGGAAACGACGGCATTGCGTCTTATCACGAGTTTCAATAGCGTTGATGTGCATACCCAGTTCTCCAGGTCGGGACAGTCAGGTGGTGATTGCAAGTCATTAGTTTCTGGCGAGTCTGAAGAACTGAACAGGGCTTTAGTTCTTACGATAGCTCGAGCAATACACGTGACAGGTACTTACTTGTTAATTTCATCTCTAATTTAATTTCACCTGTTGTAAACTGTATGGTTCTGTTATGAAATATAGTATGTATTTTCCGTCCTTAGGTTCTGATACAATGGCTGGTTCCGGAGGTGCAAGTTGGTTCCGTGACATTCTAACTGCTGTAATGCAAAACACGCCACATAGTTGGTCAACCCATGTGTTGCAATGTTTTCCCCCTGTTTTGGCTGACTTTTTCCAGCAAAATCAAGTTCCAAAGGAAAATAAACAGCAATTAAAGGTATGTTTGTCAAGTTGTCCATTTGGTCTTCATACTTCGCTGCTCATTGCACATCGTTGTCATTTCAATTGTCTTATTTGATGTACGTATTTGAAAATAGAATATGGTGGATGAGGAATACCGGAATTGGAACGCCATGGCCTCCAACGAGAAAGAATTAATTGAGCACTTTTCCTTGCAAGGAACTCCTCCTCTTTTCCTGTGCATTCTATGGAAAATGGTTCTTGAGACTGACCGCGTGAACCCTGTTGCACTCAAAGTGATTGAAAGAATTGGACCTAAAGGAATGTCTGCGAATATAAGAAAATTTTGCGACTATGTTGTTTGCGAATTTGCAAATGCAGGTAAAGTTTTTTAATGGTGCTCATAAAACTTAATAATAATAATATGCGGTTGAAGTATTTATAATTGGAAACCTTGTTTGATCTCCTTTGTACTAGGTGGGGGTCAATTTGTTAACAAATTAGCTGATGCTATCAGCGATTTAATATGGAAGCACAATGTAATCCCGTTCGACAGACTATTATTGTGTTTGGTAAGCATATAAAAAGTTTGGTGCTTTGGGATTATGGCATTTAAAATATATTCTTGACTTTCTAATTTTGATCCTTGTCTTTGTCAACAGGCTTTGAGGAATCACGAAGGGAATGAAGCCCAAGTGTGTTTTTTCATTATTCATATGCTCCTGATTAAACCAGTAGATTTCAAAAACAGGATTCAAGAATTTGTTCGCGACAACTCCCCCGAACATTGGAAGCAAACGAGCTGGTACGAACCAGCTCTTTTCTAAGTTGTTTCTCAACTTTTGTTTACTCCTAAATTGTAAATAATAATTCTTTTAACATTCCATAGGCATGAAAAACACAAAAGCTTTAATACAAAGTTTCCTGAAGTTTCCTATTTTGAGAGTCAGCAGCAGCAAAATCCAATTCCAATGTATTTCGGAAATGTTTGTCTTCGATTTTTACCAGTAAGTTATATGCTACACCTAGCGGTTTTTTGCAGGTAAAATTGTATGGACATTTGTGAATACTCACTGTTACACTTTTCTTTGCTTCCAGGTTTTTGATATCATGATACATAGATTCTTGGAAATGAATACTATCCAGAAAAGCTTGGAACTTATGTTAGAGCAAATGAGTCCTCTTTACAAGTTCCACGGTAAGGTCTCAAATTATATATTTTCAATAGTAGGTTAAATACAGTAAAGTAATTGCACGTACGCTAATCATAATTATAATGGATTCTTATTCCAGATCGTCCGATAACATACCTCTACAACACGCTGCATTACTATGAAACTCGTCTGCGGGATAAACCTTCCTTGAAGAAGAAGCTTATTTCCGCCATTCTTGGTGCACTCCGGGACATCAAACCACCCAACTGGGCGCTGACGGATCAGTACCAAACGTTCCTGCAAAGTGCCAACGATGATACCAACTGGACTCCCGATAGTGATTATTACGCTTGTCTTGTCAACAGATTTGTGGATGGTATGATTATTTTATGAGTCCTATCCTTGCTTTAAAACCATACGAATTTGTAGCAAAGCAAGCTGGGTGGTAACAATCCTGTTGTATTTTCTTCACCAGTGATTGAGGGACGTAGAAAATTCTTTTCACCGATGGACTGGCGATTCAACGAGTTCCCTAATCCAGCCGCGCACGTGTTGCACGCAACCTGCGTTGAAGTGATGGCCCTGCCTGTCGCACCCATCACGGTGGCTTCTGGAATCTTGGAGGTTATAATGTGTGGTCGTGCAGAAATCGACGCGAATGAAGCGGGCATGGATGTGGAGTCGTGGTTCAATGCAACTGGACTTATTTTCGTTACCCTGCCAGACTCGTACTGGCTTGTTTTACACGAGCGAATTATCTCAACTATCGAAAAGTTGGCGACGTGGGGCCACCGATATTCCCCGTTGCAGCTATTTAATTTCAAGACTGTCAAAAATGGGAATCTGTACAGCGAGTATGCCAACCTGTTGGCTATCACCCACGCCGTGTGGTACCACTTGGGAATGGGACATATGCATCACATTCAAACGTAAATAAAGATTCAAACAAGGCTATTTATGTAACTTGTGGTATTCCCACCCATGAAGTTCCGTGTTTTAATATTCAGTGTGTTTAACCCTTTGTTTTTTTCCAGGTTGGTTACCGATAAACTTCCCACAATTGTCCAAAACGAAATCCAGTTGTTATTCGTGGGACATTTGGTCGCACCATTTTTCCAAAGGCTAAACCCAGAAAGGCCGAACATGGTTTGTCGCCTAACCATCGCCTTCTACGAGCTCCTGGAAAAGGTTGACAAAAACGTGCCCAAGGAGGGAGAGCTGACGTACATGGACGTGTTTTGTGACTTGATGTACCACATCAAGTATATGTATACGGGAGACGTTGTGAAAACGGATGTGGAGCCAATAATTGGCAGACTGCGACCAGCGCTACAGCTCAGATTCCGTTTTATTACGCATTTAAACATTGAAGATATAAGTTTTCCTGGACATGGGACACAGCTGCAGCCTGGCACCAATCAAGTCGTTCAAAACATTATGGGTATGCAGCAGCAGCAGCCAGGTGGAATGAAGTACCACGAGTGAGGTAGGGAATAAAAGCGCACAAATTCAGGTTGTATTTGTATAAACGGTGATAGTAGTAGTACTATGTTATTATATTTTATAAAAGTTATTGTTATTGCTTTAGAGTCATAAAAATCGTTTAGAGTTTTATACTTATAACTGTATCATAATATATAGATCACGTAGGGATGTTTTAAATTATTAAAAAAAACATTTTAGAACGAAAAAAATGCTCAAATTATGAAATTTCATTTTTCCTCTTGTGAATTCTAAGATGTTTGAAGTAATTGGACTTCATTCGTATAGCCTTACTGCAAATGGGACACTTGAATGGCTTCTCGCCTGTTAAATGGGCAACAATCAGTTCCATTAAATATCATGGAGGACATATTCCATTTCAAAACACAAGTAGCAGAGAAGCGTTAAATACCTGTGTGCGTCCGTTTATGCTCCTCCAAGTATGCGGCTCGCTTAAAAATCTTTCCACACTCGGAACAAGGAAAATCCCCTCCAACTTGGTGCTTCAACGTGTGACTTTTTAATGCATGACTTGAGAAGAATTTCTTGGAGCAGAGCGTACAACTGTAACGTTTATCACCTTTGTGTCGAAGCACATGCACGGATTTGGCAGATTGTGACTTGAAGCTCTCTCCGCAGATATCACAATTATATTTCTTCGTGTGCTGTACGTAATATAAAAGCATAAACTAATCTGTCAGGTTTCTTATTACGCTTACGACAGGAAGGGGTTTGAATCCGGTCAGCTTTTAAACTTACCAAATGAACAGACTCTCGGTGGCCCAGCAGAATTTCCTTCCGCTTGAATTGCTTCTGGCAAATATCACATCGCCAAGGTCGCTCGGACCCGTGAACCGTATTTATATGAGCAGTTAGGCTACTGCTGAGTCTAAACCAAAGTAAAATAATATAACTTGTGAGGATACATTTCCTGATCATTAATTAATCGAAATGCTCGGATTAGAGATTGGGTAGGTTGCCCCCTTCTTACCCCTTCCCACACAAATGGCAAAATGTTAAGTGTTCCGATCGTGAGGAAAGATCCAAATGGGTCCTCTTGTGGTTATCCAGGTGTGTCTTCTTGAAGAAGGACTTCGTACAGTTTTCCTCATCGCACGCAAAAATCTTTTCTCTGCTCCCATGCGCCGACTTTTTGTGAACCCATAAACCTTTAGCACTGGGCAACTTGCGGGAGCAGAATGTGCACCTGAAAAACAAATAATATCAAGAAAGGTTTTTTTACTTTCCAATAAGCACCGGCAAACGTCGCTAAACGAATGAGCGGCATACTTACTCGTGTAGGAAAAAATGCTGTATCCAATGCTCAGCATAACTTTGTGACACAGCGGAAGTGTCCTTCAACGGATATCCGTTTCCACATATATCACAAGGGAATAAAACGTCCTCTTTTGACTTTACTCCATGAAATTCGTTGTAGTGCGCAGCATAATCCTCTTTTTTACCTAGAATTACGAGTTAACACATGGACCTTACCTACGATGCGCTGGAAGTTTTAAACTATATTTGAAGATGGACAGGTTAGAAATGCTTATCATATCATACCATGAACGGTGGAGTTGCAAGTGTAACAGAAAAATCCAGAAACATAAGGCATCTCGCAGGCATACATTTCCAGATTCTTAAGTTTTCCAGATTTGTAGCCAACAATTGTCGCCATTGCTGAAAAGATTTTGTCCCACACCTTGCCAAACACAAGAGTTCCTCAGTGATTATTATTAAAATGATTTTTCGCCCTAACAAGTTACATTCTTTTTTTGGTATTTTTTTCTATTTCAGTTCTTACCCGATCCGAAATTTTCCTAAGCACTAAATGCGAATACTGGGAATTGCTGAGTACATTGTTAGCCGTCACAATGGATGAGGGATACCTGTAAATGTCAGTTTTCTGCATGTCCACCTCCCCCAGATGTGGTATAAATGTAGGAGCGCTCGAGTCTTTTACCTGTAATGAAATTTTAGTTTAGATAACACAAGAGCCACCACGACATCATGTTCCATATTTCTTGTTAACTGCCTAACCTGATTTAAAATTTGAGTTAATTTAGCTTGTCCAATGGCTATCCGTTTCCGATACACTGAAAAATTCATCAGTTGATCGTAGCAGTCCGTGCAGATCGTGTCAGGGAGGCCATCGTTATATTCCACGTCCACATCCAGCAAAGTCTTGAGCGCTGCAAGGATGTTAAACTTGTGAGAGGCATTTGGCCCTCGAGCGTTTTCCACCATCCCATGAGAATCAACTGTAATATCTTCAAAAATCGATGTCAAATTTTCCTTGACTAACAAGCACACCCTGCAAAGGCTGGGCTGACAGTAGTATTTCTGGAGTTGAAGTGGCGCTCCACCGGGAACCTCCACCTGGATTGTTGTTGCCGACTTGTTCTGAAACCTATTATTATTATTGGACGCTGCTCCGTTTTCACAGGTATTAATTAGCAGCGACGCGACATTTTGAGAATTTAGTGCAGCGGTCACGGTTTGTTGAGCCACTGCGGCTGCTTCAACTATGGATGGCAACTGGGTTTCGATGTCTATCGTTTGAAGATCAGTGGAGTAAATCACATTGGGAAGTTCTCCAGTAGTAGCAGCAGTTTCTCCACCAATGTGAGCAGTTTTGGATTGTGATGATTGGGATACAGGGATCAACTGGCTGCCTGGTTGAAGTTTCAGTCGCTTGCCATCAATGGTGGTGAACACCACATCATCGATTGGCCTACTGCTTGGTCCACGAGGCGTCGTCGGTATCGGAGAAGCTCCTTGCACACTTGTAATCACAAAATTGGTATCAATTGAGCTGGAAGGGGACTCCAGTGCACTACCAGGCGACACCCGCTCTTTCCTGTTCTTTAATCTGGCAACCCGTTTCCGGTTATTGTCATGCAAAATGTTTGTCGCCGCTTGAAGAATTGCTTTTGAAATTGCATCCTCGTTGACCTGGTCCTTCTCTTGATTCACAACCAACCGTGGCTCGGGCCCATCCTCCTCCTGTGGCAGGCTTATCTCAGTTTCTCCAGGGTCAAAGTCGGACAAGGTGATTTGAACCGGTTCCATTACCTCAATCCCACATATTCCTCCCCCCACAACAGCTTCCTCTGTACTCAGAGAGCCCAACTGAAACTGTATGTTTGGCGAGTAAATGAACTCAATTTCCTCTGAAGCCGGTTGTCCCATGGTCATCAACTCTTCCGTGGATACCTCAATCGTGTTAATTAGCATTTCCCCATCTTCCCCGAGCGACGAGCAGTGAATGGACACTGTCGTTGGAGTTGGTTCCGACTCTGATGACCCATCTACAACTACAACTCTATCTCCTTCTACTCCTCCACCTCCACCCCCACTTGAGATTGTAAACCCCGAAGGGGCTGCTTCTAGTATTACGGTGGGTTCGGGGTCATTCCCTTGGCTATCCCCACCTGCTACGTCGTGTTTCATGACAGTGCTCATGTTCTTCTCTCATAATATACCTATTCCAGTTCACGTAAAACTACCACTAACTCGCAATCGCAATTAACTGCAAACTGCGATCCTCCCTCCTGAAACCACTTTCTTTAAAGCACAGGCAACGCCACCGTTTAAAAAGCAACAAAGG
>JAANSN010000967.1:0-41411 GCA_036850665.1 Dicranocentrus wangi | reverse complement strand
TGATAAGCAATACATTACCGAAAACAGAATTTGAAAATTCGAAACCGTTAGAGAGTTATCGTGGATACGGCCGGCCGGACGGCCGGCCAGACTTTCAGACTAATCTCATAAAGGATTGCTCCGCACTCCTTAATAAGTCGTCCGCGTCCGTCGGTTTTCATAGCATGCATTCCCCTGTATCCAGCTGTTGCTGTACCCCTTTTCAAGATCATGTTACATAATGCCGTCAAGTTTAGTTTTAATGTTAACAGCGTACAAAAAACAATAACTTTGACCCAGTCTAACTTCGACTGGTATGAGGTGAGAATGACCTGCACGGTTTGGGCTACACCTCTTATTCTCATAATCTCATACTCACTTCACTACATATATTCACGATCAGGGAGCGGAGGAAAAGGAAAGCAGGATGACGGGATTTCCTCTTTCATTCATCTTTATGCCAGTGCCATATCATATCATATAATTGTGTGTAAACTTAAATCAATTGTCGATTTATTTAGTTTCGAATAAAGATGGCGATGTTGCATTTCACATGCATATAAGTATATATATTACCTTCATATCAATAACAATCTATTGGGATCACGCAACTGACGCAACCCAGCTCATTCAGTTTTGTTTTTATTACTAGCTTTTGTTATTATTATTACTCTAGCTAGGTGACCTTTCTCAAGGTTTCACTCTGGCCTACCTATTGCTGAAAAGGTTTCTATTTTCTATTGTAAAAAGAAATAGTATTTGGCAGCTGTAATGAGCATTTCAGTTGAGGTGCATTCATATTACATCACAACTCATTCTGCACTACATACATCTGCATTTGCTATAAGCTACTCCTGTAAAGTTGGGTCAGGGCCATTCCTAAATCTAATCTAGGTGTCCGAGATCTGGATTTCTGGAACACGAAATATAACATAGGTAATAACACAACATGTATTACGTTTTATCAACTCAACACCAAGTGTTCCATATTCATGAATCTAATCGGAGTGGATAGAGTAACGTTAGACCACATAGGTAATTCAGGAGGACTCAAGACAAGACTCATATTCACATGACGTTAACGTCGATCTATTACGCAGTGTAGGGTGAATTTTCCACTGTTGACAATTCGCTACGTTAGCGTTACATATGGATCCACCTCCTGCTACTGGTTGTTTTGGTGGTTTTAAGTATATGCACACACGCATGTATGTGAGGTAAAAAGTGCAGTGCAATCCAGGTGTACATCTCGTCTCATTACAAGTATTTGATTTGTAACGTGTATTTCCAGCAATTAGAGTTAAAACTTAATTTAACTTTGAGTAACCACGTACGTAGGCTTGTTCGGGTATCGGATGGATGATCAGGATGATTCATACGACTCGTGTGCAAGCATGTTTGACTAATTGATTCATTTATGAAAACTTTATCTATCTGGGTAGCTATAACTAGGTGTCATATTCAAAATCCTACACTAAATCCTAATTCGCATAATCGTCATTTACACAAATGACTCATTCCTTCCTGTGCAATCTCAAAACTTTCTGCTTGATTCAGCAGCGCGTTTACACAAATGTTGAATGCTGTTTGAATTTGCATGGAAATATTATTGGAAATGGAAGGACAGTCATCTATTCAAGTAATATTTAACTTGTGTATTGATTAGCGAGTCAAGTCAAACAAAAACACGTAATCCTTACGCCACCCGGATGTATTTCAGATGGCATGATCTACGTTGCAGCTTTCAAAAGTGCATGTTAGTTGTGTATAATGTATAATTATACGAATCAGAACCTTTGTGTATTTATTTATAGTTTCATGAACTCATGGCATACGAAAAAGTACATTTTAAGTATACTTATGTAAGTAAATGCTTAAGATAATCTTGATATACGCTGCTCGTACAATGTGGAGGTGCAGTGTTTATATATCCTATGCTGTTTCAATGACTTAGCGTGGTAGCCAGTATCTCATGAGGTCTGTAAGCCCAGACCCAGTGTGCTTCTGTGTCACTTTTCCTGTACACGTATTTCGTTTCCGCTTTCCGTGTAGTGGGGAAAGAAACGTTATTCTTATGCGATCCTGTGTCTGCCTGTTCTCACATTTCGTAAGTATTGAGACTCGGATTCCTCCGAATTCGGATGACGTGTACACCACGAGAAGTCGGTTGGCTGTTTGGATAAGGTGGTGTGATGTGTGCTGAAGTGCCGGGTAACGAAATGCAATAGGAACATGAAAAGGAGAAAAGTCTTTTGATAAGGATAGAAATTACCTATGTATGTATGTGCATATCCATACTGTTTTCGTATTTCCTCCAATCTGTTTGCAGTATTTGCTTATATACATGAAACATAATATATATACCTAGTTATTGCATGGATGGGTTTTCTGGCATCGCACACGTAAACTGGAACGAGAGCAGCAAGTGTCGAAGGTCTTCCCACTTCATTGCATCATTTGTTAACGCAACTCAACTTAGAGAATTCATACGAAAACTGTGAAGCCATAAAGTTTTTAGTTTACAATGATTAATCTGCCTGTTGTAGCTGTAACTTTCTTACTTCCGTGAAAGGAAGATTTATTCCAGGTTTCGTTTTGTTATAAATACGTAGCCTGTCTGTTTATGCGTTCATTGTTGTTGTCATTTTACGAATTACAATTAGTGAATGAGTTGCAGAAAATATTTGGTGTGAGATGAAAAACCTCGAAAATCATTATAATCCGTAAACCGGACAATTCGGCAGTTTTGAATCCGTACCCGCTCGAATTCAGATCTGAAGAGTCACATTTATCAGTAAGTAAAAAATATCTCCCTCGGTCATAATATTAATCTGCTACACTAAGGTATTTGCTAAAATCATTATTCAGTGTTACCTGTTGAATCCTTTCATATTTGAATTTTCTTTATAACAATTAATCTGTATTGAATTGAATGTATAGTCGTTTACTTCTTTTAAACGCATATTGGTTTTGGGTTATGTAACTTAACTCATATGCCTAGGGTTCAGGGTCTATTCCACGGTTTTTCATTTCAATCCGCCTCCTGTGCTATCAGCACTTAGGCACTGGGATATATGGAACATCAAGGCTTGGAGTGTATTAGCCACGTAGTTTTCTGGGATCTGGGATCAGAACAGGGGATGACAAGTGGAGAATTATATCCTGGAAATTCCAGAATCTCTCACTCACGACTCCATTGGCAAAGATCCCTTGCCCCTGAAATCAGACCATCCATCTTGATTGTGTGGATTGCTCACAAGTACTCAAATGAAACAGGGAAATCTTACATATGTGGTAAAATTATAAATTGGGTTCTTGCATTCAATTATAATGCCACTGGAAAAGTTTTGTGATGGCACGCTTACAGATACGGATTTTTCGTTGCTGGAAGAAGTTCCATATTCCTCCAAGAATGTGGCCAATGATTAACATTACATAGTCATAACTTCTAATAACTACCGGGTGCCGGGTAATGATGCGGGTATCATAATGCCAAATGTGCAGGCATGCTGTATCATACGTTTAACCGAGATATGTCAGATCTTGAACTAAATTCGTCCAAATGAAAGTACAGTGGAAATTGGAAAATGGTAAATAATAAACAACATATAGTATAGTTGATCCTGGGTTAATGGCAGTTAATGTGCCTAAAGCATGGACCTATCTATATATATACCTATGCACATGTTCATGCTGCATCCTTTTTTGACACTAACACGTGCCAGTTGACATTCATTCTATTTATTTGGTTTGTCTGCTGCTGTTAGCACTTTAAAAGCCATTAATAGATATAAATTGCTATCCAACAACCAGATAATTGCGGTTTTACTTGCTGACAGAAATGGAGACAATGTTAAGTGATGTAAACTGGTAAGCCTTCATCCTCCCCTTCCTAACAAAGCATGCAGAGAATTCCTTGTATCGCGTTCGGATATGAATGACACTCCAATTCAATGTCCATTTTATTTGTTGCGTCATTTATTACATTGAAATCACACTCCTAAAAATGGTACATATGTAATCTCATTGTGTGAACTGCATGCGTAGAATTACGGATTGCATGTTAAAGTTACTACACATATGACGCTTTTATGAAGTATCTACTCATACGCGAGTTAGTATAGGAAACATCACGCTTTAAGTTAATGTTGCTCGTTCGTTAGCAAAGTGGTCTTTTAATGATAAAATTCTCTGCATACATTTCTGAACAAGTTAAAAAAAAAGACCGATTCATCGTCATTTCGAACTATTTATTTGTGAGATTAGGATTGGTTCATCTGATTTAAATGAACTAAAAATGATTGAACCAAAACGAATTATGTACATATAACCAAAGCGCAGAGTAGTGCACGCTGCTGCTGCTGCACACTTGCATTTAGCTTCTTCCTCATTTGACCGATAAAGAAAAGACAGTAATTAATTATGGGCACTCATAAATATATCTGTGTAAATAATTGAACTATTAATTTTCTAACGGAGAGACTAAAAAGGCAGCAATGGTTTGTGATTATCGCACTGGCGTACGTACTGAGGTATAAGCGGAACACAACGTGACATACGTCATACATATCATAATATTCATAATCATGTAACGCATGAGTATTGAGTACGCTAATTCGCGTCAAACAACTGTTTACATACAAATATCATGTAATCTTATCTGCAAATCCTGATTTGTAATCAGAGATCTGACTCTGCCCGCTCTCCAGTTCATTGTTTATTTGTATCCGTCATATTCGTGAACATCATCACATCGCATCACTCGTCACATTTTTCATATTTTAATTAGGTATTTAAGGCCTAGCAGAGAAGTGCCTGCTTCTTACCTGCAGTTTTTATAATATGCGTGCTAATTTAATTTGCTAGTTTTTATAAAACTACCTATTTCAACTATTTGTATGACAAACATTTTGGATATTTGCTAGTCGAATGAACTGTAAACTGTTAAGAGGGAGTGGGTATGTAAAATGCGCGAGAAAGAGAACATAGGATGGGCTAATGTGTGATTGGTTTTGTAATGAGCATCGTATGATCACGATCACTAAAATGCTGAGAATGCAATTGTAACATGGATGAATATGAATAGAATAGAAGACTACATACTTTAACTTAACGGTAGGCAGGACGGTGATGTGAGTGAATGTTCATATCTTGTCCTGGTTGAATATTTAACTACATTATCTCAATTATTGTCAACGACTTGAACTCAACTTACGTAGCCCAGCGTATGATGTAGTCAATGTCATGTAATAAATAACAAATGTTCAGCCAGATAAAGTAGCATTATGCATGAATATGCGTATCTTCATCAGCAGCTTCATGATGGCGCTTTATTTCTTTCTATTAAAAGTTCGTGTGAAAGGGCTATAAAGCTATAAAAGAAAGATTTCCCGAAGGAAGGAAGTAACAAAATAAAATATATTAAACCCATCAAGTTAGTAGCTCGTACGGTAGAATCCAAGAGCTTGCATTTGTTGTGTTTAGTAATTTTCAAGGTCTTGTGAACTTGCGCGTTCCACAGTTCCACTACTTTAATGCTGTAATAAGGGTGTACAGTAAATAGTAAATCAAATCACATATATCTGTGCGTCATTGGGTCTAACTCTCATCATCATCCCTCTCCTTCACTCTCTGTGCAGGCGAGCTGCGACTTCATTTAATTTCTAAGAAATTCAGCTGTCTTGTATTGGGTACGCTTATGATTTTATGGATGTACATAATAATAAAAGCAGACACTAATTACAACATCGCATCGGTTAGTACCGTTATAAGTTAGTTTGCCTTGCTAGTTTGATTGACATGGGTGAAGGGACTATGATGACGGAAGAGACGAGCGGAGACGCGACATTGTGGCAGTGAAGAGTGAAATTGTTGCTGCAGTCTACAATGCATGCGGTTAGGTTGAATATGTAATGTGTCTAAACGTGCGTCTCACTATCAGACAGAAGTTGCCACAGATTGTTGGGAATCCTTCAGAGACGGAATAAATAGCTAGGTTTTATCAGTAAAATGTCATCAATCTAGAAACATCTTGACTACTGTTAATTGTTTGTTTTCAAATCAGTAATAGTGGCCAAGCGTTTGTATTGGTTTTAGATAGGTAAAATCCTCTAACTAATTGTAAATATTACAAATACTTCAAGTCAAGTCGGATTAAGATTACGATTAACACCAATGAACTCATAGCAAAGGATATATTGTATGTTGAAACTTTGGAAATACTTCGTGTTGGGTTGGGATAGGATTTTGGGGCATGCTCATATAAAGCAAGTAGGTAATAGCATATTTTGGTTGCCCTGTGTCATTTTAGAAAGAACTATAAATACTTACAAGGCAATTCAATATTCTAAGATATTCTACCATTACATCGAGAACTTTCATTTTCTTTTATCGGTGCTCGCTGGTTTAGACCTAGACCCATGACATGACTTCCAGAAAAACCAGATTTCCTTCCACGAACATGTTCGTGACTAAATGGATCTGTGTGCATTGGCTAATCGGATCGGAATACTACAAACTATCATGCTTAAACATCATGCTCACCTGATCCAATCCGTCTGCTCTCGTTATACCAGCAACCAACTTAAACATTAACATTGCTTAGTGGCAATAATGGAATGGACAAGAAAGAGTAGGTATAGTATTGGCAAGGTAAAATGATGACCTATGTATATTATTACTGTGTATAGCCAGTTTTTTCGATGGGGTGAATAACTACCTATGGTGAAATCTCTAACCTAGGAAAAATAGGGATTTCCATTTCTCTAAATGGATCTGTGTGCATTGGCTAATCGGATCGGAATACTACAAACTATCATGCTTAAACATCATGCTCACCTGATCCAATCCGTCTGCTCTCGTTATTTACCAGCAACCAACTTAAACATTAACATTGCTTCGTGGCAATAATGGAATGGAAAAGAAAGAGTAGGTATAGTATTGGCAAGGTAAAATGATGGCCTATGTATATTATTACTGTGTATAGCCAGTTTTTTCGATGGGGTGAATAACTACCTATGGTGAAATCTCTAACCTAGGAAAAATAGGGATTTCCATTTCCACTGTTTTTACAGAATAATTGCAGGATAATGTTATGTGTGGTGACGTTGCGATCTGGTTGTGTATGGGTTGGTTTGTTTTTTTTAGCTTTTGTTTGAGTGAATCGCGAATGCTTGCATCAGTTTGTGTTTGGGAAATATGTATCATCATCATCACTCATCACATCACGCGTAGTTGCATGCTTTATGCCTTACTAGTAGACCAGACTAGACTTACACATACTAAACTAGTATGTATGTATGTATTAGGTATGTTTTAATAATGCGTCTGTATTTTTATGATTCTCACGTCGATTGCGTGGATGAAGTTGCACATGAAGTGCATAAATGGGATCTCTCAAGTTAATACAGAAGCGATTTATTGATAAATAAATGTAGTGTGGCTGTGTGGTGGCCCATCACGCCACCAAGAATATGAGCATAAAGCGTAAGGGGGCATAAACTAGAGCAGCGTTATAATTATAATTAACGGATCGGGTTAAAGGAATGCTTCCTATCCTGTTTAAAGAATTTGACAGGCAGTATATATGGCAGTCAGTTTCTTAGTAGAAGGAAACTAAACAAGACCGCCTGTTGAACTAATCTATAGGTATTGGATTTGATTTGGTTCAGGTTCAATGTTGATGTGCTTTCAGCAGCAGTCCTAAAAGATGGATCTATCTCTAAGCTCTGATTGATTGGTCTGATTCTTTGGTTATTTTACAGATTTATTGGTTAAACGCAAGTAGTTACAACAACTTGCCCACTACTTAACTTTGTGGAGCAGGAGTGGGAGTACTAGATCCGGAGACATTTTACATCGACATCATCGTCCAAAGAAAAGGAATCAAGAAGGAGCTATATAATACTACGCATCGCGAAACCGAGGATATTATCGAGCAATTTGCAGGGGTTCCCTGACTTGTGACTCCTACATACACTTAATTTTTCTGAGTCGAGAGCGAGGAGGAGGTCGTACCTCACTTAAACCGGCACCACGGCTCCCAACACTACACATTTAGAAATGTCAAATGCACCAGGAATGGTGTCATCGGCGACCCCCCAGAGCCCAACTGGGAACGGGGTTGTGGTCATTCCAGAGGGTGAAGGATCTGGAAAGAGAATTCCTAATAACAAATCCAGCCAAAAATTAGTCAGTGAAGATTATCTTCAAACGAGTTCAACAAGAAGTAGTCTAGATAATTCAAATGAAGGTGGAAGTGGTGATAATAGGAACTCCAATGATAATTCAGATGGAAGAAGAAGATCTAAAATTACAAAGATGGAATGGGTCACCGTGTTTATATTATTTTATGTAAATCTAATTAATTATATGGACCGCTTTACGCTGGCGGGTACGTAAAAATTCAACATATATATACACTACTAAAAATAAGATTACGAGAAAATTAAAGCATGTATTTATAAAATTGTCCTTGGAATACTGCAGGTGTTCTTGAAAAGGTCAGTGGCGCGTTTAAAATTTCCAATAGTCAACAAGGGCTACTTCAGACCGTTTTTGTGATCAGCTACATGATTTTTGCCCCAATATTTGGTTATATGGGAGATAGATACTCTCGAAGGGTTTTGATGGCATTCGGAGTTCTTTTTTGGAGTATTACAACGTTAGCTGGCTCATTCTTGGTAAGCATGCTTTGTATGTTTATGCTTTGTTTTCGAGTGAGCACCGAAAGAGACCAGTTTTGACTTCTGATTGGCGTCAATGAAATAATATAGTTACGTGTTTTTATGTTCGACAGGAAAATCAATTTACGTGGTTTGTAGTGTTTCGTGCTATGGTTGGCATTGGAGAGGCGAGCTATTCCACTATAGCTCCCACGATTATAAGCGATCTTTTCCTTGATGACGTCCGATCAAGAATGCTGGCTTTGTTCTATTTTGCAATACCAGTTGGAGGGTAAAAACATATAAGCACTGTCATGTATAGCCAATTTAAAATGAACCTTGAACCTTGATGACATTGATATTGACTTTGATTTTTTGCCATTTTTAGCGGATTAGGTTACATCGTGGGTGCCACTGCTGCGGATATTGGGGGAGAGTGGTATTGGGCCCTCCGTGTAACGCCAGTCCTCGGTGTAATTGCAGTGTTGCTGATTCTATTCTTCATGATTGATCCACCACGAGGAGAACGTGAAGGATCAACAACTCTGAAGCCAACTTCGTGGGGCGAAGATTTGAAATACTTGGTTTTGAAGTAAGAATTTACACCAATACAACTAATTGTAAGAATGATTTCATTATGTATTTGGACAAAGTTAGCTAACATGTTTGTTTGTATGTTGCACGTGTTTCAACTATAGCAAGAGTTTCATGTTGTCGACGGTTGGTTTCACTTGTGTTACATTTGTAACCGGCGCCTTGGCTTGGTGGGGTCCCAAATATATATTTTATGGACTCCGTCTGCATGAAGGTGGAGATAAAGTACAGCAAACTGGGTAAGGGAATCTGGCTCGGTGCAGTTTCTTAGTTTATATAATCATCTTTCAAATGAGTGTCTGCCAAGAATGCACGGGGTTTTGGATGTTTGCCCATTTATGTATATGCTCATGATGACATTTCATTGGAGGACCTTGCTCATCTTTGCAAGTTCATAAAAATATCCGCGTCTTTTGTTTCAGTGTGGCCTATTATTTTGGCGTTATCACAATGTTGGCTGGGATAATCGGAGTGCCAATGGGTTCCGTGGCAGCCACCCGACTGAGGGCGAGAAGCTATCGGGCAGATCCTCTAATATGTGCCTTTGGACTGCTCGTTAGCACACCTCTTATATTTGGCGGAGCGCTGCTTGCCAAAACTAATGAAGCAATTTGCTTTACCCTCATTTTCTTTGGTCAAGTGTTTCTCAACCTCAACTGGGCCATTGTAGCTGACATTCTTTTGGTATGCTAACTTACAAACAACGAACAGTGGTAATGTTGATATGTATGATAACTTGATAACTGTATGTTTACTGTGTTTCTCTGGTTTTACTTCCAGTACGTAATTATTCCAACAAGAAGATCATCAGCAGAAGCATTCCAAATTCTTCTCTCGCATGCACTGGGCGATGCTGGTAGCCCATACTTAATTGGCCTGATTTCTGACTGGATAAAACCTGCTTTACGTGGAAATGCAACTACCATTGCTACCGTTGTTACTGAACATGTTGAAGAGAATACCGACTATTACGTAGAGTTCCAGAGTTTACAGTATGCATTGTTTTTAACTGTGTTCATTCAAGTCCTGGGTGGACTATTCTTTCTCATGACCGCGTGGTACATCGTGGAAGATAAACAAGAATGCGACGGAATTATTGCAGCTTCATCGGGTGAGTGTATAGTTCAAGATAATGACAATAAATTGGATAACTCAGAAACGGAGGAAACAGAGCAGGAGACTGAGAACCCATCTACCTCTTGACCTCCTCTTCTGCTAACCATACATCTGTTGCACACAGATCAAATGGAAAATGAATTTCTTTTAAACCCCACGCCTTTTGACGACTATTGACAGACGACAAGATTTTTAGGCCCGTTTTGTTCTATCACCTTTCAACGGCTTATATCTACTGCTTGTTATCTGCGATGTTTTTCACCTAACAGAAAAGTCTTGTTTTGTTTTTACCTATTGAACCTTTTGCTAATGACTCTAAATCATGTTTTTCGCAATTGCTGCATTGTGTGTTAGTTTTGTATGGTCGAACAGAATGCCAAATAGATTATGCTTGTGAAATTGTTTATAGTTTATTCTATTTCTATCTGCAAATTATTTTTACCATTATCCTTCATATTAATGACTTTTGTTCGTATCATATGCTATAGTATTTTAAAGTACTAAGTATTTCATGATTACTTTATTTTGATTTTTTGGTTACTTTACTCCGAGTACGAAAGTAAGAATGGATTATGATTAATTAATTGAATTAGACAATGTAGTGGAATTGGATAAGAAATCAGGCATCAATGGATCTGATGACGAGGCAAACGTAACCTCGAAGGTTGCAGCCGGTCCACTCTTCAAAGTGACCCAGAATCCTGGCTCAGTTGAAAGTGGCCTGGAACTGGAAACGCAGGTCGTAAGCACTAGTTTGTAAAAAGCAGGAACAAAGGTGTGTCTTTAATTTCGCATCACCTATCGCCTCACATTTAGCTCAACCTCAGTTCTTCTAACTTACCGGTAATTGAGTTTTTCAAGTTTTGGTAACGCTTGCAGTTGTTATGTTGCGTACTTGTCCTACAGTGTGTGCCATGTGCTTTTTCTAACACAAATGTCTAATATTGCAGTTTGCATTTTATATTGATTGACAAGCATTATTCAAACATTCATTATGTATGGTATGTACTGAAATCGCTTCTCTTGCTTGCTGTCTGTACTGTTTGAACTAGATATTTATATAGTCTTCAGCTCCTAATTGAAGAAAATTTGACTTGGACGTGTTTCTTCTTGACTTGTGCAAATTCTAAAGTCGATAGTCAACAAGTCAAGCGTTTTGAACGTTGTTTTTTACTAAAAATCTTTCTTGTATTTGTCGGACGGGGGTAACCCATTGCATGTGTGTATGCATCGCAATATTCGCAATTCATTTCATTTCTATCCACTTTTTTAGGTGTTGGTTCTTTTCTTTGTATACAACTGTACTATATATTGGGCCTTGGTTGGGAAAATGTCGATGTGTAATGTAGTCATTGAGAGACTGCTCTGCTCGTTCGAGAGTTCGGTGGGATGTAACATACTGTTCTTATACACGTATTTTAAATTGCACATGGTACACAAAATGTCAAAATGGGTTTGGTTTCGTATATTGTAAGACATGTACTGGGTTGCCATTCGGGCATAGTTAGGAAGTCACTTTTAAACAAATAAATACATAAAAAATAAATTATAGTGATTTCAACATTTTGTTTGCCTGCTTTCAGGTGGTCATTTGATGCCAGATGAAGCGTCATCATCCCAGACTGATGACGAAGATGAAGAGAGACAAAGCATCCAGAGACATCGACAATCTTCATCGTCGTATAGATAAAGCTCAATTATGTATTTGTTTAAGTTTAGATTTGATATTAGTGCGTCATAATAACTTAATTTACTCGTGCCGTGAACTGCAATATTTTCCTTACGTACTAGTATACCTGTCTCACACCAAACCGTGAGAATATGAATGACCTTTCACGACTGATAATCTCCTTAGCTTACATTAGCTAGACTTATCTATTGTCTCTACATCTCTATACTGACCTTGTTGTTAGCTGCTGACTGGTTATCAATTTTTGATTTGTTTACGTTATACTGTTAAGCCAAAGTACTCCGTGTTGATTTGCAATTCTTTGTTTTGTGCTAATCCTGAAGTGACTGATCTCAATCTCCCAACATCAAAACTACGTACTATGATGGTTTTCCAGCCAAAAGCTGATTGTAATGTAAAAGTATCCGATATTACCATCTTTTGCTTTAACTTCATGACAGCCCTATACAATATAGGGAAATTGATCCAATCCAGTATCATGGGTTGATGTAACCGTTTTAATTTTTTACCATCACAAAATTTATCATTAAAGTATTGAAATTAAGCCAGGGCGAAATCCGACACGTACGTAGGTAGTTTATAGGATATCAAAAATGCAAGTATAGCTCTTCTAAATGTTGTGGAAAACGTTTTCAATTTTTATACTCGTAATGGAATGTTACTAGTATATACGCATATTATGATTACAACAAGTACAAACTGGTAATATGTTAAGTAACATCTATCTATATTCTGTTATGTTAAGCAACGATCGCTTTAAATTGGTGCTTTACACGTTTTCATGCTTATACTGCTGATAGTTTCCATTATAGTGTGTGCACGATCATTACAATTAATTGAAATGAATTCGTCAGCGATGTTCTAAATATAAATATAAGAAGGTGATGACAATAATAATTAAATTAAAACACGAACTCTTGTGGTGGGCAGATGAGTAGCCGTTTCGATTCCAAAGATTTTGCAAACTGTTATGGGAAAATGATGATCCTTTAACATGATACATGTAGTACTAAAAATGATTCGTAATTGAAAATGCAAGAACATGGTTGGACAACAAGGCAAGGGAAGAAAGAAAGACTTAAGACGATCAAGACTGATCCATTATGAGTAACATAAATTAAAACGCCATCGTTTGATCTATTCATTATATGAATGGTGAAAGTATCTTTTGGGAAGAAAAGATTTACGTCCTACACATCCTAATACTAGCAGTACGCATTACCACACCGCTAAAAGCGATTTAGTACGTGTAAGTATGCTTAATGTTTAATGCTGTAATAATTATTAGTATTATCGTACCTCCGCACAAGTAAACCTGTATAGATTATTAGCAGCAGCTAGGAGGTAAAACTGTTTTCCATGTTCTGATTTTGCGTGATTTTCAAAGATATGTGTAAACAGTCTATAAATTGCGGTTTGTTGTTCAGCCTAGTTTAGTCGTGATTTAGTTAGCATCCATATAGAGTTATCATTATATTTGTATTGTAACAACTCGAATTGGGTGTAAAACGAATGTTTCTGTTAATCCTCTTATCTGTACGCAGCGCGCAGCGCCAACATACCAACCCTTCAGTGCGATTTAGCATATTTATTGATTCAGGTGACACTTCATTGTAGTAGATACACAATAATGAAATTATATCTGCCACATGTAACATTGATTTATAGATTATCCTAGAAAAGTCGATGAATGATTATGTTATTAGTAGCAATATATTCAATAGTTTGGAACAGGTGCCAATACAGAAAAGAGTTAACAGTAGATACTATTCTATTCCATAGTCGTTACATAGGGCATTATAATGTGTATTGCGCATGGTATGTTCCGTTATCAGGATATTATTGTATCATACAATACAACCAATCGTTTTATAAATTATTACTACTAAAATATAATCGTAATGAATAAAATATTATTGCCAGAAGAACTAAAAATATTGAGATGAACTATGAACCCGTCTTCACAAATTAAGAGAAATGTATGTGAAAATAAAAACTATATTATTACATGTTGGAGAAGTTTGCCATATATTTAAGTATTTATAATTAACTGTAAAAGTAAAATAAACGAAATACGAATTCGCCGATGAATTGCTGTTGGATATGCTACACTATGACAAAGCTCGTTCATTTTATACAAACTCTGTGTAAGTGAATAAAACTGGAAAGCTGGTTTAAATCTACTCTGGAATTAAAATTTTACTGATATTTTGATATAGCTCATGATTTTTGAAAAATGCATGAAGTCGTCTATACATGAAGAGTGCAATCGGCTTATGGTATTTTTCATTTAGTTAGGCAACTCGTGTCGCCGGCATACCAGAGAACAATGCATACTGAAACTAAACTAAGCCGAAAGATACCTTATAAAATTACTATATAGATTTGAGGCAAAGAACTTGGATATAAGCTATTCGAAGGTACTCTTTTAATGCATAATCAATGGGGTAGTGGTAATAACTGCAATCTGCAATGTACCTGACGTGGAATTTGTGAATGCTAAAAACTTTTGGGAAAGGTAAGAAAGCTGCTTGACTATTTGGCAACGAATAATCTTACAAATAATAGTGGCTAAAATGCCGCTAGACGAGTTTCTTTCTAGACGCATTTCTATTTCGCATATCATCATCAATTCACATAGGTGCGTAAAAAGTAGCTAGCATAAAAAACTCGTAACTAAAATCATTATAGAAATTGCATCAAATTTAAATGAGTTTAATGATTGAAGTCCACGATTCCTCCTACTAATTAATTTATTGACCGGTGCAGTGCTAACAAATTTACAAAGCCAAGCCAAACAACTAACTACGAGCATTTATTTACCCAACTACAAACTTATGTAATAATTTATTAAAATCGTCACAAACAAAAGATGTTTTTGCATACTAACCTACACCTACCCTTTATGCAAGTAGCAGCAATGCTTCCTAGGTCCCTTGATCCCTTGAGTTCCCCATTTCGAAATGTGGGATTCTCACTTTATTCAACCTCATTACAAGGGTCAGTGACCACGACTGAAAAATTAACCTCTAACCTCGTCCTCCTTGCCCTCGCCTACTTCACAAATAGAATATGATGCGCTTGGGTGACCTACGCATTCCGTCGTATTTCCGGCCATGAATGACTATTGTGCATAATATTATGCTCTGTTATTGATAACATTCATACATCACAAATTGAAACTCAACCTCCACAATAATTTTTTGATTTGTATTTAATCTGTTTGAGTAATACAGTGTAGATCTCCTGCAAGTTACGGCCTAGACCGCATATAAAGGATGCCATTTGCCATTTTGTGACACTCAGGGATTTACACAATTAAACCAAGTCATTTCACAAAAGTGCAGCCCTTGTTAAACTGATATGCTGCTGCATTGTTGTTATTAAAGTGGGGGCTGCGTGTGTGAGCCAATTTGGCAGTGATTGGTAACAATGCTTTTAAACCACCGTACGCTTCATTCATATGCGAAATCCCAATGGGCAACGAGGCTAAGGTATGGGAATTTGAAGAATTTTTGCATCTTCCAGAAATACGAAACACGCTCATCATCATCATAAACAAACTCGAATTAGTTACAGAAGAAATCATTTGAATTATCTCACTCAAAAACAAGTAAAGAGCATAAGGATATCAGAGAATACATTTTTTGGAAACGAACCAAGGTCAAAAAGCTGTCAAGAGCAGAGTGTGTAAGAAACAGGCAAAACTGTGAATACGCCGTCTACTAGGATTAGCTGGGAATATTAGGATACTGTGTTGAGCAAAGTACTTTGCAAAGTTGTGTAGAGCCTGAACATTGGTAATCTTGGGGTAATCAACACGTGTTTTGAGTCGTTAAGTAAAATAACATTTTTCGTGTATAGCTCATGTCATTAAGATTGCCATGCATGATCAGTATGAAGTTTGGTCGTGTATTCACAGTAAAAATGTGTACAGTACATACCTTCTGTATGACATGGCGGTACTTGTTTTTGCAACAACACTAAAAAATTCTAAACGCAATATGTACAGAACAAAAGACAATGCATTCCCGAATAACTTGTTACATTACACACAGTCCACATTAAAGGTTATACCTTTGCATGAAACAAAGCTTTTCGAGCAGAAAACCAGCGCTTTGGTACAGAGGAGATCTCCACGCTAGTAAGGAGATGATTTGTTGGCCCATATAATTATAAAATCTTCAAGTTGATACGTTACAAAACTACATACAGATTTGTACACGGTGTTGGTTGGTTTCATTCTCGTTCCCTATTTCATTGCTCATGTCAATCCCCAAAACGTCGTATACAGATAATATAATACATTGCACGAGTAAGTGGTCATGCAGGATCACAAAAGTCTGCATTTAACAACTTACGGATCGCAAATCTTTAGTTGAAAAGGTGAATTATAGGATACCTTCCAACATTCCATTTTTAAAATGAACAAGAAGCATATCATGTCATGACATACCAATATATATGTATTTTGCAAAAACGTAGTAGCGTAGCTGTAGTACTAAAGAATATCCTGAGCATAGTAATTAATTTCATGCTGAATCTGTGACCGGCTATCATGCACCCATTTGTTAGTCTTAAGGGTCTATCAGCGCATAAACGAGCAACAAAAAACAAGCTCTTCTGTTATGTCTCAACAAGGTATTAAAATCTCTACGCTACGTTGTGCAGCTAAATGCACATTTGCTCACATTGTATAATACGACTACAAATGAGTTAAAGCTGAATCTCTGTTTTGTTAGTTCAATTCAAGTGCAAAGTCTTCATTGTTACCTGTTACTTAATAGGTAGCATGCAAATTTTAAGAATTACATGAAATGGGTGGGCGACCACGATGAGCTAATACCTGATTGCATTGCGGATCATCGTCGTGTGATCGTGTCGGTCAGCAATGTTGTTTTGTATGAAGACTAAAGACTAGTTTGATCAGTGTGTATGATCTCTGATGTCAATAAACGTGAGACTTACAGAACAGGCAAGTTAATCTGTAGATGTAGCAAAAAGTAAACTCTAAAAGTGTGTAAGATGAAGAACCTTCGTCTAAAGTTTCAGGTAATAGTAACTGTGGCTTGATACATAGGTAGCAGTGCAGTACACACACGGGCGGGTGGAGAAGAGTCAGTCACAATCTTCCCCCCATCTATGCCCATTAGTTGAGATTTAGGACTTCAGTTTAAGTTTGAGTTCAAGCTGGTTGCAGATAGTCAATGATAATGTGAGAGCACGCTTTTACTATCACAATGATTCAAAGTTTAGTGTGTGATTTTGAAAAAAAGATACACTTCATCTAGAATACTTGAACCAAATCATATATTATTTTATCGTAAGGATTTTTGTACCCTGGGCATTCTCCGTAGGAAACTGAAAGACACTAACTAAATGAGTATCTCTGCAAAATTTCTGAAAATTACTCCAAATATGATACCTATTCTCATGTGCAATAGAACTGTATCCCGAAGAAAAGGAAAGAAATGTTGGTTCTGTGGTGAAGTGATTGCAGTGTGATGTTTAAAACTCATTGTATAACCAGTGCTAACATGAACTGTTTTCTCTACTGACGGATTTCGCAAGAAATTATTATCTGGTAAATTTCTTTAGCTTGACACAGCCTTTTTTACAATTTGATTAACTTATATTAGAACTTGTGTGTTGCTAAACGTTTCCACACACACTGTGTGTCATATTGGATGCTACAAAGTTTTCAAAAGGATTGCAAAATTCATAATAACTATTAGAGTAATGTGTACATGAGCATCATGCATATTTCAATCAAATGTACTAATAAACTTTAATAGCATTATTGTGTCTGCCCCTACGACCACTATAGACAGTTGGAAAGAATCGGGACAATTACAAATAGAAGGAGTGAAGGAAGTGATTTCATGACAAAAATGCATTGCAGTGTTGCGAAACAAGGAGGTATGACACAGATCATCAAACACATGTATCACCATTGCATGCATTACATGCGGAGAATCTAATCATACATATAAATTATTTGTGAACCACTAAAGTTTATGTTGTTTTACACTTTGTTGCGTTACCTGTACCTATATACATTCACCTTTGGTTTGAAGCACGCAAAATTTCAACTTTGACAGTATCTCAGCGCAAATTAGTACTGATAATAAATGCATTATTATGATACGTTTTATGGATATTTCAGATATTTGCGACATCGGCTTCTTGAAGTCTTTTATGCACACTATAGACACAATGACGGAGAGTGTAGGTGCGGTTAGGCTATAAAAACGTTGAAACGTAAAATGAAAAAAACTATATTGTTCTGCATAGGAAAACTAGACGGCGAACAACACATCATTTATAGACCCAGTCAGGTATGTCACGTCGCATTTGCCTAATTTGAATGCTCATGAAATAGATGATTACTACGTTAAAAGATAGTTTAGAAATGAAAAGTGCAATGCTCTCGAGTATTTTCATTCACTTCTTCATAATACGGAATGGAGTGCGTGGAAATTGTTCAATTAAAATTGCGGATGCAAAAGATGCAAAGTTTCATGAAGCTATATGTATAATATTGAGAAAAATGGGTCAAATGCGATTACATTTTTGACTGTCGGTGTCCTGTAGCTGTGCGACAATAGATTCAAAGAATGGCAGACGCATAGGTACACGCATACACATACAGATATGTTTAAATTGAAACAAGTTGCGTGAAGTGAATACACACAACACAAGACAACACCTAACCTATTACGTCATACAGTCTACTCGTCTTCGTTTTGATATAGGTAAGTGAAATTTACTTGTCCTGGCTGACGATCCACATTCAAAACAGTAAGGAAGCAAAGCTACTGTTTTTAGGACAAATCAGACAAATGAAGTGTGTTGTGGCAAACTTTTTTTTGATGGGGATGATTATAAAACCCTAACAATCCTGTTTAATTTTTGTAGGTGTAGAGTGTACATATTATATTATATTTAATGATTTGCAATTGCCACAAGCCACGCTTAATACGAATACGATGAGACAAGCTACATTATATTATTATATGAAGATAACCGATATTGTTCGCAAATAATATATGACGCAAGCTACATAGGCGTACAATATAGTTTTAAAAGCATCGATAAATTTAATCTGCATTAGTCTGGCATTCATTTCGCGTTACACAATATCTACAACACACTGTGGCCACTGGCCACTGTTTAAAACATTGTTGTGACCATGCGGTGTATATACTGGCAAAGGTCGGTTGGTAAATCGGTCGGTCGCGTCGCTATATAATCTATGATCGGCTGTCAAATATTTTTGCAGCGTGGTGTTAACGAATCAGGCTCATTTTTCCAAATACATATATTTCCAAACAAATACTTAACAAAATCTCACAAAATCGGGATTTGGCAATCTTCTCTCATCGCACATATATAATACCTCATCTCATATATCTCACAGTAGGCTAATTGTTGGCAGTTGTTCTTAACATTTTGCGTGGTTTGCTATTTGGGCGCTCTGCTCACCTCTTAATTAATCTTGAACTTGCTAGAAGATAGGATACATGCAACATGAACACGAAACCGTGCTAAATTATCCCATGTAATTATGTGAAGCCATAATTTTAGTGTGATAAACCAGGTTGTATTATCATACGCAAAACGGACAGGACAATCGAATCAGCATATTATTGTAGTAAATCTGGCACTATAAATTATGAATTGCGGCAGAATTTTCTCCCAGTTAACTAATGAATGCTGTTTTAGAAATTTTATGCAGGCTGCGTGATATTGTGCACTAATGTGCACCACACATCTTTTGAGCAACTTGGAGATTTTATTGACCTTGAGACCTTAAATTCATGTAGTTTTTCTATTTCAGATATTTCAGTTCTAGAAATATCTCAACCGTAAATAGCAAATATACAAAGATAACAAAAGGCTTTGTTTAGTGGTGTTATGTTGGTTAAAGTCAGCCGAAATTGTGGCATAACCCTAAATTCAATATTTTTAAAAATTCATCATAGGTAATTGTGGATTAACTGTAAATTCGCAATTTTTGAGATATATACTTAGTTTCACTATTCGCGTACAAGCTTCAGTCAAAACACAAAATGCATCATACATACAAAAAATAAAGAATCTACATGGAAAATATAATATATCACTTTAAACTTTGTGTTCAGCGGAAATGAAAATAACAATTTAAACAATGTACAAAAACGGCAAATTCAAGAACGTATAAATGATAGAAGAGACTTGAACCGAGCTTTTAATGGTTCTTTTGGCAAGAGCTAGTAGATCACGAACACTAAGAGTTCAAAATAGGGTGACTCTGTCTTAATAAATGATTGTCCGTGATGTTAATCCAATCGTTCTTCCTTATAATTTGTTATCTGAACTCTGAACATACATACAATTAATTATACCCTGAATTTTGAGCACATGAATTTATTCAAGTATCACTTTTATATGAATTGCATTGCATGACGACATGGCCCATCATGCCTTACGATTTACGTAGTGGTTAGCCAATTGTCCCTTGTACTAGCAACATAAAATTAGTGCATTGCTATAACAGGTGCGTAAATGGAGGTCGTAAAGGGTACCGCCAAGCGTTAGACCTAAGAAAAGTAATAATACATCATATAAGTTGTATTGTGTAGCCAGTTGCAATCGTTATTCACAACCGTGACTCAACTTGGATCCTTGAGCTACCTCAGAAATAGCAGGACACAGGATCTCGATTTCTCGATTTGGGGATTCCTCGTTTTACAAACTAGATCTCACACTAATATGAGCAATAGGAGAATTAGTACAGCCGAAAACAAGACAAAAGTGCATATAATGACCAGTTTACTACTTTAGATTGCTGTCAAAAAGTAATAATAATGGAAGTAAATGTAAGGTAAGGTATCGCAGAATATAGTTATTACTGCCATTTAAACTATGAGCTCTATGTCACTCCTAGAACAACTAGGTTCGATAGCTATAAATAGCTAGTTGTGACTATCAACTATTATTAAACAAATATAAATCATTTGCGCATATGAATAACTAGCATCTAGTTTTTGGTTCATCAAGTTTGGCGTGTATGGAGTTCATGACTATAAATACTTCAACGTTTCCAACTGAAATTGAACTTAACGACTCACTCGTTTCATTTGTATAATCAAAATCGATGCCTACACATGGGCAACTGAAACTAATATCATGTAATTCTTGAAGGTTTCACGTCAGTGTAACTCTTCGTGTGGAAGGGTTAAGAATATTAATTGAAATCATGTATAATAATACTTACCCACAGCGGCCACAGCCATAGCTTACAGACAGCCCATACGCATACCATTATAATTCTGACATTGTTTCGCTTTTAAATGTCTTAGGAAACGACGACGCCTTTGTGTGGACAAAAGTTGCCGAAGGTCGAATCCCGAAATTGTGACTCTGGTGTTGTGCTAATCATCTCTTCTCCCGTAATCACTGACTACCAACCCCAAAGAAGAAAATGGCTTTTCAATTTCAATCAAAAGCCAGTGCAATTGCTGGAATAGCTGCGGCAACGTCGACCCTCTCAATATTTTTCACAAGTGTGACCTCTGCCACTACCGCTTCTCTCATCACTCTTATTGCTGCTGTTCTTTCCAGCAATCAAAATTCCCTTACAAGCCACAAGACACTTCAAAAGTATCACTCCTTTCTCCAGAAACTTTTACGAAAACTCAGACTAACTGTAGAGGATGCGTTCCTATTTGTGTTCACAGCCACATGGCTCTTTTTGGCTGGCCTCCCGTATGGAATGCTACTGTTCTGGAGATGGACCAATCTTCTTTACTTACGTATTCGCTGGGGTTCTTTGACAGACCTGGTCAACGGATACGATATCATAGGAACAATCGATGAGCCATGTTCAAAGCAAGTTATCATGTCACTAAAAGTTCTCAAACACCCATTCGAATTACAGGATCTTAGAGCCCGTTGTGAAAAAACTGTGAGTAGAAAGAACGAACGGGGTCGTCTGGTGTTTCCCAAATTTTTCCAATATTTAGATACAATTGGAGGTTACTACTGTTGGAAGCCAGCCTATTTTGATATAAATCATCACGTCCGAGTTGTCGATGGCCTGGATCCTGAGAAGGTGGTTAGCGAATCAGAAGCGCTGGAGATTCTTTCACAACACGCGAACAAGGAATTTGCAAAGGGGATAGCCCCGTGGGAAATTTTAATTATTCCCAAGTTTGTCTACAATAAGGAACTAAATACCCAAGAATCTGAGAACACCGACAAGTTTGGAATGATTATAAGAATTCATCATGGGATGGGTGATGGATTCTCGCTGATGAAACTTATTATGAGAGATATGGCTGGAGAGGATCCCGAAAAATATCGGCCACCGGTTAAAGATCCGGGAAAGCCGTGGCCTTGGTGGTACCGCGTGTTCGCTTTCTTCTACATGCTTTACTACAGCCCAAGGTGTTTTTACAAGGAAATGAACTATAAGGATTCTAATCCTTTGCATAATGCAATGACTAAAGCGTCTGGAGAGAAATATATTGTGTGGTCGGAGCAGATCAATGTGCAGTGGTTGAAGGAGCTTAAAAAGGAGATGACAGTTGGAATGAACAGCCTGCTTATGGGAGCTGTTTGTGGGGCATTGCGATCATACATTTTGGAACAGGTACGTATCAATTCAGTATGGATAGCTAGTTATAATAATAGAAAATAATTACATTTTTAGGTCATAAACAGAATATACACAACATTTCAACTAATGTACACTTGTCACTTTCATTTCAGGAGCACGGATCAGAAAAGTTACCATCAGAGATAACAGCACTCATCCCAGCTCCTGCCCCTAATCACCCGAATAACGTAATGACGAATAAATTTGCTGTTGTGATGTACCCTATGGAATGCAAGAGTAGTGACCCTAGGGTGCGATGCAAGGCTATCGAGAAAACCGGAAAGGAAATTGCAATCTCCCCGGAACCCCATGTGAATTTATTTTTGGCCCAATTAATAGGAGTTGCACCATCAGTGTTTTCGAAATTCTTTATTTACAATACTCAGTCTACAGTCGTCCTTTCCAATCTCCCAGGTCCTGATCGGTGTATTAAAATTTGGGATAAACCTTTGGTAGAAACTATGTTTTGGCTGCCAAACGTTGGTCACTCCGGTAAAGTCAAGATTTACGCAATAAGTCCATAATTTCGAACCTGTCACTTCAGCAATACATTTTGTTTTCATTAAGTACTTATTAGCATACTTCCTGCGTGTGCCAACTATACGAACATTCTTTTTGTTTGACCTACAGGTATTTCAGTATCCTTTCTATCATATACGGATACTTTAAGGATCGGCATGACAGTTGATAGGGGCATGATACCACAAGGTCTGGCTGGGGCAAGGAATCTTGTAATCCTGACAATCAGAGAACTTGAGAAAATGGCTCGGGTTGTTGGATTGAATCCACACGGCCACGGGATCAACGAAGAATTATTGGTTCAACCGGGTGTCAGGAGACATAATTCTGAAGATGAGCTTGAAGAACTACTTTTACCCGATTCGTCGCCCATCATGTCAGGAAGAAGACGACGAAGGGATAAAGACTTCAAAGATACTGACTCTACCTCATCTTCCTCAGAAGATTATGGTTACGTTGAGGAAGAGAGCTTGGAAGACGAAGACGATTTTAACAATGATATTCAAGAAGATACTGGTGTTACATGCGATAGCACCAATTTAGTATCTTCCAACCTAGATGACTTTCTGGATACAACAAAATTGCGTAAAAATGTGTTGTACAAACTTGAGAAACAACCCAATGTCAATAGCACACCTGCAAATTCATAGTATGCGCCTGTTAGTTTATAGTGTAACAATATTAATGTAAAGAACTCAGCGGAAATTAGAGAAAAATGCATATTTTCATTTATTTTCCAGACTCAATATAGAATAGAAACTCATTAAATGTTCCTTCTGTACTGTATAAACTACTTGTGATAAATAAATTAAGGTATACTTTTAATTATTACCTCAACATCACAGTTGTACATATGTAAAAATTATAATTTTAATGCCTTATCAATATTTAATACATTTTAAAACTTTTTCTAGCTAAAGTCTTGCTTTTTAAAACTATTAATCGAAAATGTGCATTCTTGCATCCTTTATACTGACGTCAGTCACTTGCTATCCAAATCTCGTTTCTCATTCGCCACCTGAGTACAATGATTTGTTATAGAATCCCTTACATCATCATTGTGAAAGTATGTAACATGTAGGGCCAGTTTCATTTTGTCCGTTGCCTTGAATTCTTTACCGCATTTGCTGCACACGGTTAAACACGGATGAGCGTCGTAAACATGATGAAGCATCATTGAAGCCGTTGCACCTTCTCCCAAGTTTTTGTTGCAGATAAGACAGTTGTGTTTGGCGACATTCAAATTTCCTAATTCTAGGAAAGCACGCATCTGAACTTGTAACGCCGCAACAACTTTTTGGGCAAAGGGGTTGTTGCGCTTTATCATCAGGACATGCTGATTCACATGTTTCTAGAAATATGACACATTTTTCATTTCGTTAAAAATCAAACTTACAACTACTTCGGAATGGATATAGCAAACTACATACAAATAAGTATTGCAAGCAAACTACATATCTAATAGTATAACTTTATTACGGTACATACATTAACATCCTCCAGCTTGTTTATTCCTTCTTTACACATGGTACATGGTTTAGCTTCCTTGAAATCTGCTACAACATGCCTGGATATGCACCGTCGGAGTTGGCTTTCTCCGTAGCAAAACTCCAGACAGTAACAGGCCAGGTTGTTTTCAAAACGTCCTTTCGCCTTTAATGAAGTATACCATTTATCGGCTGCGGCTGATCCCTTATTTTCCATTTTTAAACGGCGACAAACTGAAAATGACAAAAATAACAATGATGGGTTTAAACTGCATGCAAATGGCTAACAAATAAGTGCATTCAGCATTGTAATGAAAGGTAAACACCTGTCACCGGCTGGAGTAAAGGGTTGAGGGATTTTCAGTTGTCACACTTGTCACATGTGCAAAGTAAAATGTAAACTGCAAATCAACCAAATCTACGTACCTTTCTGCAGGTTTCCCGTCAAGGCATTACGCACCCATTACCAAAATGATTACGATGAAGTTGGGACAGGGGAGAAACTACAAAAAACAACAACGAATACGATCAAACTCCGCTATAACAATAATTACTAAAATATATATTTATTTCATATTTACGCGCATATGACCCCTACTTAACTCCGAGAATTAGAAGGTGAATATCAGCGAATAACACTAAAATTAATGCTAAACAAGTAACACCAAAAAAATACATTTGACTTGTCGTCAATTCAAATCCATCCAGTTCCAGTGTGCAAATGCAAATGCAGAGATTATGTCGTATGCACATGTACACATGTTTATAAACGTATTTAAGACGGAAAGAGGAAATGGGTGGAATCCGGATTATTTTAAAGGAATCAAATCTGTCCAACGAGCGGAACATATTTCGCCAGACTCATCGTCATCATCATCATCATATCATGATCATTTCATTCATTTCAACTTCAATTCAACTGATTCAACTGTTGTACGCAATAACACTTGCACTTTTATTATTATTTTTACCCACCCACCCACAATGGACTACACATTGGCGTCTCTGAAAGGAAGCTCGAAGCGTCGAAGGAATAATAAGGAATGTGGAATCGAGATGTGCAGCAACATAAATATAAACATAATAATAAAAAAAACGCAACAAACAATATCAGCGAAATACACGAGGGATACACTTTCTCGACAACTTACCCACACCACATGTAACATAATGAACACTAACGCTAACCCTCACAAACTGAAACAAAGCTTCCGAATTGCTTTTTGTTGCAAAAAAGCTCCTCTCCAAGTTTGTCAAGTAGTCGGTATATATATATATATCGGTATCCTTTCCAATTTTTAGTTTCTGCAAAGATGATGGTGGTGGAGGTGGAACAAGTAAAGCGCAAGGAAGAAAATCCATATTATTTTTTCCCCCTGAGATAACATGTTTCAACACTTGCAAATTTTGAGGTTGAGGTTACACATGGATCGCTTCGTTCGAACCGACCATTTTTATCACATTTTTACGGTACGTGCTCAAGCGCAAGAGTTATGCACTTTTTATCACCAAAACCAGAGCTAAATCGCTTTACGTATTAGCGTAACGTAACGTGCTCGTGTTTAGTAACAATGAAGTGTAAGTTTACCTTGAAATACATGGCGTGTCAAGCAGTGTATAAATATATGCGTTATAATAATATAATCGTTGTAACGCACTTTCTGCTCATGATAATTATGATCTAGATTTATTGACTATATATAATATGCCTTTCCCCATAAACCTATATATTTCAATCAGTATTTCATCAAAGTTTATCATCATTCATAAATGATCAAGTTGCACACATTTTTGCACATTTGAAGTTAGAAGTACGGATTCGTGAGTGAATGTCGCTGCACTCACGTCTGGGAATGGACGTCACGATAATTGAAATTCAATAGCAGGCAATTTTCCTCAAAATCCCAGTTGACTTTGATATTGCATATTGATATTGCACATGATACAAAAAAATCTTTCAGATGCAGCGATATTGGATTGTCTAGTTCACGATGAACGAACATTATTATGAGTGTCCTGTCGAAATATTTCAACACTGCGACTCTGTTATGGCAGACTTTAATAATAATTTTTTGCAATACGGAATAGTGTTGTGTTGTAATTGTTTTACAATCATGGGAATGTCACAAAGATATCAAACCGTAAACCTCATAAACGAAAAGGAAAGCAAAATTAAATAGAGGATTAACTAGATAGAATGTACTTGTTGAAGTATTTGTCGCTTTGTCACTATGCATGTAGTGTTAAATTTATTTAATTAGGGTAGGAAATTCATTAAGCATATTTACAGAACAATTAGAAATTCATGCGCTCTTGGTAAACCCTTGAGTTATAAATGTCACTCATTGACTTGCTTGTGCATGAAGAAAATACTCTACATTTTCTATCCGCATCTCATGCAAAAATTGCAAAGGAAAATTAGGGAAAATAATAATAAAAAATGTCCAAAATAATGTTGCGACAAACTGATTGATCACTGGTGCATGGCATGCAACAATGTTTGAAAGGCAAAGCGGAACAGTCAGCAGTTTTTGGTAGCAATATAAAACTTGAATGTTGTGGCTAATACGATGAATGAGTGGCTATCCAACAATACAGATACGATACAAAATACAATACCATATATAATGGTGCATACTTACGCGAACTACTAATTTCGAGCTGCTGTTTTGTTAGCCACAATAAAGAAACAAAACGTTGTATAGTTTCCTTACGTAATGCAAAAATGTAATACACTTACTTGTGGATTAACCATGATGTTTGATATTACATCAAAACCTTATTGTTAGCAGAATTAATCATGGATGGCTTACGATTATGTCGCCCAACTTGACGCAATTTGATATATTCAAATTCATTCCTTGTAAAACAGAAAACATCGTGTACCACGACGAAGTGGGGACCATCATGCATCAGGCACATTTTTTGTGCCGTAAAGGTATGGGGAAATGCATACAAGTTTGATTTTTGAAATGAAGGGGAAGGGATTGACCTTTAAAAATAGTCGCGTTGGTATGTGGAAGTAGAATGGAATGTTATGCAAGACAATTTGCAAGTCACAGTCCTACTAAAATGCATGATGTTTTTTATAAAAAAGTCTCTTTTGAACTTTAATGAATATTGAATGTAGTATATAGTACATATTACCTAGTATATGAATGTACAGATATTTTAGCATTTTATAGGCATTTTGTGTTTTTTGGGAAATTATTTTTCAAGATGGTTTTTGCAAGCATTCACTTTCGAGCAAATGATCTCAAAAATTTGTACATAGCACAACCTAAAAATGTATTAAGTAATTATTTTTTAGTAAGAAAAAAGTATGTGTGTCTATAGGTGGTGTTGGTCTCGTCGTGGTAGGCAATGCGTTTGTAATTCAAACGTTAAAATGTTATGCAAGAAAATGCACCATTTATCCGCTTTACTGATGTGATAATAATAACTGCGTGGGAATTTCACGTTCAGCCAGTCGGCAATGAACGCCGTGGATGACGGAGAATTAGACAGATACATAATATATTTTAAAAGTCACTACAGATCCTGAATGTCGTACCCACTACATATTAGTACAAAATTTGACTATACAGGGATAAATGGCTAATGACAAGTGACGACAACGTATGCACAGAGAGAGACCGATTAGTAATGTGCTGTGGGTCTCACCAATATATATATCGCTATTATTCAGATTGAATCTTGAGGGTCCTACTATGAAACGGATACGGATGGAACTCGAGGAACCCGTACATAATACAAATTCTTATTTCGACCACCACGAGTGTTTTTTTCTTTACAAAATGCGTGGCATATAAAAGCAAGGCTTTTGAAATCTTTGGTCATTCAGTGTCAGCGAGCAGTGAAGTGAAGACAAAACAGATATTCAGTTTTCAATTGAAATATTCAAATATAACATTTTAATTTTTCCCAGGAGGAAAACTTCTTATTAACCATGATTAAGCTGGTAAAGTAAAATTTGACATTCAGAAATATTTAATCTTTGGGCATAATTATTGTCTAGAATCCCGATTGACTTGTGAACTTGCTAGATTCTTCTCGCCGCCTTGTGCTCCGTTGTTTACGCCAAACACGGATATGGAGGGTATGGGGACTACGCTGTCCACTATGGTTTCACCGCTGGAGGTTACGGAGGGCACGGAGGGTATGGCCACGGACACGGGGGACACGGACACGCCTACGTTCAAGCTTCCCAAAATCCTCACCATTACCAATTCGGAGTACGATGCCGTTGAAAGCGCAGCTGAATTAATGAATAGGTGGCTTAGAAGAAACCTTGCTTAAATGATTTAAAATTTGCATTTGTTTCAGGTGAAAGAAGGAGGACACAACAACCGCTACCACTACCAAACTGCTCACACTCCTTACGGTTACGGTGGTGGGTACGGACACGGTGGTGGATACGGATATGGCCGTTAAGCAAAGTAGTGACGGCTGATGTCGCACTGCATTTTTATTCTGGTCAATGCCTTGAAGGATTTTTACACTTTTATACAACATACCTACTCTCCAGTGTCAAAAGTCATACAGTATCATTTGACAAGTAGTTTTTATTTATATCCAATGTATACGTATTTCCAACAAATAATGCATATTTTGTTTTTGTACTTATACAAGATAAATAAACAGTAGCAAATTTTGTTTCTTGGATGGAACAGTAAAAGATAAGCAAAAGTTTTGGGACCACGGGACGAATAATTGCATAACTTGACGATTACCCTAACCCGTTGATTTCCTCGAAGCTTAGTTTCCCATCCCCATTCGTGTCAAATTTCTTAAAGTTTTGTTCAAAGCTAATAATTTTCTCACTATAATTCCCACATCCGCCACTTAGCAGATGTAAATGAGCTTCGTCTTTATCAACCTGCCCGTTTCCATCCTTGTCAATTTGGCGAAATCCGGATGGTTCATCAGGAGTGCTAAAGTCACGTTTTCGTCTGCCCCTAGCTCCCCAACACGCCCCACAACTGCAACACCAGAAATTACAAGCTCGCATTCCACAGCAAGGAGTTCCTGCTGTTTAATTCATAATGAGAGAATTAGTTAGCCGAATAAAGCAATCAATGTGTAGCGCAGTGCATAAAACAGCTAATAAAGGTTAAGGAGGCATACATGTGCCGTCTCTACATTTTCCAAGAATGGAAGGACAACATCCTTCAAACTGAGCGTTGGTAAACTTATTCACTAAAACAGCTATAAATATAGCTGTCAAACAAATCCCTACCTTTCTGCCCGGCATTTTAAAAATATTTATAGATTTACGTACTGATAACCGGTTTTACGCAAACTCAAACTGTCGTGAATAAGTGAAGCCTTTTGTGCGCACTGTGTATGACTACAACACATTTTCAAGTGTCAAAGCAAGTTTTTAAATCAGTGACATTTCAAATGATTAGTTGTTACAGTTTGAGACGAGAATATGATCTGACGGCAATCCTTGTCCAATAGATTAATAATTGTCGTTCAGAAAGTTCATTAAGAATTAGAGCGGAAATTTGTGGAGTTTCAATCTAGAAAACCACTTCCAGTGGGTAAATGTATGAGACTTAAGTAGAGTAGATTAATAGAGTACGTAAGGATAAGTTACACCAGCAGCGTTGTGGATTGATTGATCCTGCATGTCCCATATAACATTTGTTTATATTTTTCAAGACTTAATTTAGAATTACATTGAATAGCATTATTTGTCGGTTTAAAATGAAATGTATTAAACTTGAGGAAATGCTCATTTAAACTAAATATGCTGTACAGCTTAAAAGTGAAATGTGATTTGCTTGCTTAATTTCGCTGAATTATTTTAATTAGTTTAATTTTAATAGATACTAAAGTCAGCCGAATAACTAATTAAATTAGCACTGAATAAGCAGTTGGCATTCACTTTCATCCGTGTCGTCTGCTCCGAGCAAATTCAATATCATCTCTGGCAATTTCCTCGTGCAACATGAAATCTCCCACATGCAGTTGATCATCTTCAATATCATCATCATCATCCCAAATATCTGCGACGTATATTCCTAGTAGCTCTACTGGGTTTATGTTTTGATCGTCCTGAAACACAAGAGCGAGGAAATCATGTTTGTCTTAAAAAATTGCACATAAATTCAATGAAAGAAATGGGAAGTCATCAACAATATCTTGAAATGTTACCAGAATTGTCATTAGTGGGAAGCACGTTGTGACTATGAAACCCAAACAAGTTGTAAGGACAAGTAGGTAATTTATCGCCATAAAAAATTCAAGAACGCAGTCCAGAAAAAATGCTACAGGACTACTAGCATGGTCATGAAAATAGGAGTCAAATCTGAAGCTAAACATTTCCTCCATCGAGTAACAACAACGTGCACATAGACAACTGACAACGTACAAGAAATGGCCAAAAAGATGTTTTCCGTAATAGGAGTCAAATCTGAAGCTAAACATTTCCTCCATCGAGTAACAACAACGTGCACATAGACAACTGACAACGTACAAGAAATGGCCAAAAAAATGTGTTCCGATAATATTTAAATATGAAACGAGGTATTTGATAACTAATATTTCAAATTGCAAATCTATTGAAAAAGTCAAAAGGTACGAATATATTAGGGAATACTAACTTTAGAACAAATTGCTAGTCTTCGGGAGTCAACCAAAACTTGGAGATCGTAAAAATTCTAGCTTTACTTCTAAGAAATTCATTGTTTTATTATAAAGTTTAATTTGATACCTTTATCTTTGAGAACTAAATTACATATTTCATGTTATAAATTTTAATTACCCATTGTGCCAGTGTTTTCAATTTCGTTAATATAAACAAAAATAAATATTTCAACATTATAGGGAAAACGCTGTGTACATTTTCAACAACTCATGGAATGGTGGACACAGGTCATTTCGGCATTCGTATCGCGTTCAACGGATCGCGTATAGTTTAAACGAAAGTTTGGTATTTAATCTAGTTGAGCAACCGCATCCACTGATTTATTTCACTCCTAATCAATTGGTCATCATCGGTTTTACATGCAAGGTGCTCCAGCCCAGTCCGAGCGGAGCTACTGTGGTAGTTATAAGGTTATCATTGATTAGGTAACAAAATACCAAATACGTAGGTTTTGTTTCGTCTTCTGCGAATGTGTGCATTCATCGTTTTCGGCTGAAATATGATGACGTCGTGATGCGTGACAAAAATTATGTAAAATAAAATGACATTTTAAGGTTTGTATATTTAAACTAGAATCTCACGCATGCTACGCATTGCAAAACAAAGTTTAAATCGAATCAGCAACTCATTATTTGATAATTATTCAATTTTACAATTATATTAAAATAGCATATGTAGTTGAATACCATAATGACATTTTAAGGTTTGTATATTTAAATCAGCCGTGTCAAATCTTAACCTATCGATGATGTGTTCCTTTTGGCCATAGACCTTAAACTTTGATACGTGGTCAATGCTGGTGCGAATGAGACATTTTAGACATTCCTGTTGCATAGAACGTACATGTATGCTTTTAATTTCATGGTGTAAGTCGCAATGTAACAGAAGTGTTTTGTCGATTTTTGCATGTTGTGTAAAAGATTTCATTCTCATATAAATTTTCATCTTTGTGGGTTGCGATAGATCTACATACAGTAGAAACCGAAGACTTGTTAATTGAAATTGCTTGCTGTTTGCTTTTGTGCATTTTCTACATACTTAATTTGGTTAAACGTAATGCATTCCAGTCCGCAACCTCCTCTGCGCGTCGATAAGTCGTAGAATTGCTTGTTGAACATATAGGCCAAAAACCAGTTGTACAGTAATTTTCATTACAAGAGCTATANACAGTAATTTTCATTACAAGAGCTATATTTTATTATCTTTAATGGAATAAATGTTAGTTTGTAAAAGGTTTGCAAATTGGACGAGCGAGTTTCATAATTAAAAATTTCAGTAATATTTGCTTACATACAATAACAGCATAATACCTAGGTATTTCATCTATCTGTTCTAATTCTATTTACCTTTTAATTAGCGATAATGACAAATAAACTACGAGATTAAACTTTGCTCAATTGAAAAGAAGCGTTAGATTCAATATTTTGTAGCAGAACAAATATTTAAAAGTTAAACCATTAATTTTAAACCCCCAACAAACGAAATGGTCCACCCGGAATCCAGGGAAGAGTCACATAAATGGAAGGCATTTAATATTACTGCATTCTGATCCCTTCTAAACGGGCGTCAATGTCAATGTCGTGTCAATCATCATCCTGGTGGCACTAAAAGTATTTTTAACGATCGCTTGAGTTTTTATTGAATTCAGAACTAGCGATGCATATAATTACAATTGCATAAATAAACTAATAAACCACAAAAAACTACATACCCAGGAGCAGAAAACACATAAAAGTGCAAGGCCACACATGAAGCATATTATGCCAACCCAGATTGGGGTGAAAAAGTTTCCCTTTTCCCCACCATTGTTCGTATCCAAGTCCACCCTTGAAATTGACAGATTCTGGTAAGTTTCATCCAGTTCACACGTGCGGTTGTGGAGTTCGTTGTAATGCGGTGTACAAAGACACACTCCGTTTCCGAGCTTATCAGATAAGTAACAACGTGCTCCAGGGGTGCACTCCACGTCTTTATCAGTTCTGCCGTCATCCCTCACGCTGAAGTAATAGAAGCTTTCTTGAGGCTTGCAAAATGCTCCAACCAATCCGACACATTGACCCGTTAAATAGTCGTAAGCATGGAGGGCGTTTCTACATTGACATGTATCATTAATACAGGCCAGAAGTTTCCGATTATCACACTTCAACTCACTTTTCGTGTTACAAGCATGCCCATAGTTCTTTATAATGCATTTCCTGTCTGGGTGGATGGTATACGGAGACTGGCAGGTACAGTAACCAAAGATTCCGAATTGTATACAAGCAGCCCCGTCAACGCAGTCAATTTGTTGTGTCAATGTAAGTTCTTGAGCAAAATTGTGCGCACTTTGGCCATTCCCTGCTCCACCACCGGTTTCATTTCCACCCCCAACTGGTTTTGCTTTATCATCTATAGGAACGAGTGAGCAAGGACCGCTGACCAAACTGAGACACTTGCTTTTTGATTCCGAGTAGATTTGGTGTTCCAGGTAAGGACACTGTGGACTTGCAAACTCCTGGCAAGTGCACTGATACAACATGCATAATAATGTCAAAAATTGACAGACAAGTAATTTGTAGTAGCTCATGATGACTCTTGTAGGAGCTTTTCCCAAAAGGTTTCACTTATAGTTAATGATTTTCTGAATGAGTTCTATGTAATAGTTCTAGTCAATAGTGAAATATGAAATAGTACTTGTCAAATGCTGCACTATTTGTAAATGTGAAGGAACGGAATTATCTTCTGAGTTTTTTACTTTTGGTTCTACTTTTACTGTTCACACTTGTTCCGTCGTAGACATTTATCTTACTGATTGTAAGATCCGGGGTTCATCTTACTTTTATCACAGTCATCACAGAGCTGGATTTCATTTTTGGATGGGTTTGTTAGTTTAGGGTTACGTATACTAACGCTACATATAGTCAAAATATGTACATGCTACAATTACAACACTAGTACAAGTACCTAATATAATCTATGTGGATATAATCCTTTCTTAAAAGATCCTAAACGCTCATATCCTCAAGTCCTTACTATCAGGAACGACACAGATTATGTGTTTAAAAAACATAAACAAGTGTGAAAAGAAGTGCAACAAGGAATAATGGATTTTCATTTTTTTTCTGGTGAGGGTTAATACGTAGATTTGACGATTCAGTCGTTTCAGTAAGAGTAAATGTCGTGTGCCGTCCAAGCCAAAATATAATCCAAACTTACAAATTAGTCGTCAGACATGACATGGCTTTTCTTGAAAAATTTCTTATTTCTTCATGGTTCGGCCATCTGTTTTGGGAAGATTTCTAGCCTTACGTATTGTTTTATTTTATCCATTTAATACATCTTTCAGGTATCCGGTTCAGTTCAAAAATCGTATTTATCTCTGAAGATTTGCGAAATTTTACACTGTCTACGGCGGCATTCAATGTTAATCTGCGTTTCGGTCGCAGTAATACGTTTTACACGTAGCACAACGCGAAATCTGTTTGGTTCCATAAGTATAAATTGTTTTTACTTACGCTGCCTGCGCTATTGAGTCAGAGGACATATACATAGGTACTTTGTTCACACGGTATGATAATGGATGTTTATCTTAATATTGAGTTGCACTCTGGAATTAATGGGCTGTAAAAAGTTTTGTTATGATTTATGATGAATCGCGACGAAATCTACCACTACGACAGTCCGCAACTTGAAGTTGTGTATTAACATTGTGTCTCGTGTGATAAGTTTGTGGCACCAAGTAAGTCCGCGTTTGTCTTGACCGGACTATCAATAAAGGATGACAGTGACTCATTTCCTCGCTGTTAGATTTACTTTTCCGTAGAATAAGCGTTCGCTTGTGGATGCATACAAATGGGTTCATAATTTTCCAAAATAACAGTTACTACTTTCACATTGATGTGGCATTTACGGCAAGTGCATATGTACTTTATGTATGCATGTAGATTGCTAAGAAGTTTGTATATGTTATGTAATAGAGTATCAACATTATGATCATGTCATGAGATGTTTGTGAATATTTACTGAATTCCTCTATGGAGTTGCAGCTGGCTAAATTACGTTTCAAGTAGGTATTTTTATCCATGTCTCTTTAGGTAGGTTCGTTCTGAATTGAATATGTGTTGTTCCCGTTCTTGACGGTTTAAGGTTTATGGGAGATGCCGTTGTTTTTGCAGTATTTTTATCAATTAGATTTATAATGAAGTTACAGAGCAGTTTAAAAAGTAAGAGTAAGAGAAGAAACTTTTTATTTAAGTTGCTAAAAATAAAAATACTATACAATACAAAGTCATTATTTACTCTTCTTCATGAATATTAATCCTTTTTGGCATTACATATCTTTTTGTCTACTGACATTGTACATTGTAAATCAAAATTAATACATGGGTAGCCAATAGCCAATTACCAATAAACAAAATGCGAAAAATCACTGAAAATCTACTGAACATAATATAACTTTCTTTCGTACTAGGAAACTTAAGTAGGAAACTAACTTTATACAAAAAAAAATCCTCCTTACCAATCGATCAGCATCATTCTACAGCATTGCATTACTGACCAATAAACCTTGACGTTTCAAGCAAAAGTAGCAAATAAATATAGCAACAAAAGTAAAAATGGCCGCAAGGCTAATCCCTATGATAATCATGACGGGCACGTTCCGTTCGCTACACTTTCCTTTTCCAACCCCACGACTAACACATTGACAAGTACCTTCACTTGCATCTGCTGCGAAAGGCACACACTTGGCCCCTCTAGTGCACCAATTTTGGGGCGGAATATCGGCGTCGCTGGAATTGCGTGTATCCAGTTTCGTTTTAATTCGTCCCTTGACAGACAAAGGCTCGGCATACAAGTTGCATTCAGCGCCAACCAATCCTAAGCAAACGCCTTGCTCCTTGTCATACTCATACAGGGGATCAGCACATTGACAAACCGTGTCAATGCACTTGGTTCTCCCAACACGGTCACAAATGAAACTCAAATCCTGGCCTTCATCTTGTTGGGACTCCTCTCTACAAGTGCTTCCAAATTCCAGGTCACAGCCCAGCTTTTCATTCTCTACGAAACCCTTTTCACATTCACAATGGTGTGTCAAGTTTTGATCAAAGTTGTACTGCTCGTAGGCTAAAGACTCGGGAGAATTTTTAACACAAACAGAGAGTAAATTGCAGGCAGTTTCAGTTTCTGTAGTATTTTCTCCACTGTAGTTAGCATTGCATGGGTAATTAACCCTAGAGACACAAGTACCTCTATAGGAGTCATAAAACTGTCCGGCTGGATATGGACATTCACAGTATCCATTATCTCCATCTGCACTAGAGCATCTTAGCCATGGCTTGCATTTGCGGTATCCATCACACTTGATGCCGTAGTCTTTGGCGCAGAGTCCGTTTGGGGTTGGATCATATTCGTCAGTGCATTGGCAAATCTTGGTGGATGTAGTCTCATCTTTGGAGGTGGATGCGGAAAGGGAGGGATCCAACATCCCTTCGGCTGCATCCACACATACAGCATTAGCGGTACACATGTCCTTAATGCATGGCTTCTCTGCTTGACCCACGCAAGTTCCATTGTTCTCGACGGAGATGGTCAGGATTGCAAACACATCTGCCACTATTGCCACATAACAACCCGAGATCTTGTCTACATTCTGCGGAGGTCGTGCAAGAGCCATTTAAAAGATTTTTCGGGATACACGATCCATTTACTGATGGCATTAGTAATTCTTCGTCACATTTGCATGTTTTTGTGCTAATGTCGCAAAATGCATTTCTAACACAGGGCAACTGCCGGACGCCTGGGGCTTGTAGACTAATTGCGCTTTTTAAAGTAAGGCTCACAGGGTCTTCGATGATGCAGGCTCTCTCGGCGATAATGACACATGTACCACGTTCCGGATCGTACACCATGCTCTCTGGATTGCGACATTCGCATGAGCTATTTTGGCAACTGAGACTTTTGTTGGAGTCGCAACGGGCTGTCTCATTACAGTGGTAGCCAAAGGATAAGGAGTCAGAGATGTTGATATAAGGCGTGGTTAAAATTGCTGGCACTAGTGTGAATATTAAAAGGCCGAAGAAACGCGTAGAGCGTTGTAGACCAATCATTTTGACAAATGTCACCAAAAAAATAAATGATTAAAGATTTAAGAGTACGATAATTTTATTTATTAACGAAATTCAAAATAGGATACGGTACGGTATTTACTTGTTGGAAGTATTAGTAAATAGAATTTTTGCTTATATGTACAAGGTTTGATTGTCTTGGAAGAAAGTGGCTTTTCCGAGAAGCAATAAATGTTGTAATGATTCATATTCCACATTCATATAACACAACTGTCTACATACAACATGCTCATCATGCGATGTACCCGAATGCTCACGAACGAAGTGTAACTACCAGCGAAATCATAGAAGCAAGCATATATTAGCGTTGTTAGAGCTGATTAAATCTTGGTGAAATTACACTTCGTACAACCAAAGACAGGCTGAATTCAAATGATTAATAGACAAAGAGGTGTAGTAATACAAATACATTTTGGTATATAACAGCGATCCTTAAATACAAATATCCGTACATTCGATTTGAAGTCGCACACTTTCCGAGTCATGCAAAATTACTGATATGCAATAGCTAATTGTAAGTATTTTTGAACATGCTGGAAATGGGATTGAGCGTGGAAAACTAGTAGTCAACACCATATTAGATGTAGTAAATTTTGGGTTTTGATTACAGCACTAAAAGTGTATAATGCATTGATACAATATGCAATCTTATGTTGTTTTACTAAAATGGAATTACGCACGATAGTGGATGAAATGGATTTTTATATGAACAGAACGTAATACAGTGTGAGTGTGAGGTATATTACCAAAATGGAACGTCACATTTACATGAGTCAACTTATATATCTTTATATTTCCCCATTAATTAGTTTAATGTTTTCAATCGTATTGTCTAAAATTATGTACAAACACCGGCTACATATACACTTACTTTAATTGTAAATCCGGTGAGATTTATGAGAACACATACGTCAATTACACGATTATCGCATTCGTAGAATTTGGATTGCTATTAATCTATAACTTAAGAAATTATAGCTGCTAATTCTTCATCATCACTTTTTGTTTCTTCTACAAGAGAGTACATCCCTCGCCGCGTACATAATCCATAGCACAGCAATTAGCACAAAGGAGCAGTACAACGTCACAATAATAGTGGATGCAGAGGATTTACTAACTCTTTCGCACCGACGATTTTCCGTTTGCTTGTAACCGGAATAGCAACTGCAGTAACCGTCCTCTGACCCATCGATCAAAGGATGCTTCTGGTAGCATCCAGCCCCATCGGTGCAAAATTCGGCTGGAACGGAGGCATAACTCGCCTCGAACCATGGAACACTGTCAGCAGGTGGTTTCCGACAAGCAGCCCCAACCAAGGCTCGGCATCTCTTTTGAGTGTGATCATAGTAAAAGTCAAACTGGTCCACGCACTGGCATTTCCCTTCTATACACCTGTAATTACGAGAATTTTTGGCTAACAGATTATGAGAAAACTGGGCAATTTTTGACAGAATATATTGAACAGGTTGAAACATATTGTTATACCTCAAAAGACCATGCTCATTGTCACATTCATGCATCTGATTCAAATTAGCGTCGTAGTTGCAACGATGACCGTACAAACCAGAGCATTGTCTGATGAAAAAACAAAGTCAAAACTTCAATTAGATAAAGTTATGAGAATATTTTCTTTCAGCTACTCCCTTAGTCCCTTGTCGCATTTTTTACCTTTTCGAGTTTTCCATCGTGTTTTCAGGGCATGTACATATCCCCCCAACTTCTTGGCACACCGCTGACGGAGTACACTTAACAACATAGTATCCTCCAGTCAGTTTACTCGAGAAACCACACGGACCTCCCACAAGTGACCTGTTATGTTAACCACAGAATTTGTATCACAAGGAGTAAAAATAAATTAATTGCACGAAACCATTAACTTCTTAGTAAATGGTTTCCGTCAGTTTTGAGTGTGAGTCGAACCTGCACTCTCCTAAATCCAGGTCAAAATATTGATGATTTTCAAATCTGCAGGTGCACACCCCGTCGTTGCAATGCAATCCGGAGGTGTTGTTGCTGCATCTACTTCCTTTGTGGGAACAACTTGATCCTTCAACAATACACCCGCATGGCGTGTTCTCTCCACCCGAATCAAAGGCAAGTGACGGATGAAAGAAATTAAGTGCAAGTAGGACACCCAACTGTATCACAATCAAAGATGACATTGTGTTAGTATGGAATGAAAAAATCCCTGGAGTGAACATGTCAAATTCACATCACAAATATAAAGTTGATTGGGGCGGTGCTGGATTGAGACTGAAAGTTCATTAGCTAATAATAGCTAAGAAAGTGAATGATTTCTATATTCTGCTGTGTGTTGTATGTTCTGGGTTTTGGCCTAATTAATTCAACCACATTTTAATATTGGGCAACTTCTGCGTGTTGGATATATCAAGAGAAAATGCATATTTACGTGATGAATGTCTTCAAGACTAAAAGAAATCTAAACTCGAGCATGCATGCACCCCTTGAAACCTACTCTCTACTCATTTCCTTTACAAATGCTGAAAATGGAGGCTGTAAAGGCGCATCTCCAATATACATAGGTATATTCTTCCTAAATTAAAAACATTTGCATTTAAATAAACTATCCATTTAACTAAATGGAGGGTGTAAACTTCTAAGGCGCATCTCCGATATACATAGGTATATTCTTCCTAAATTAAAAACATTTGCATTTAAATAAACTATCCATTTAACTACGTACATAACATGAGGGAGGGTCTAAAAGCATTATCGGGTTGATTTCTACCGTGTACGTATTTATCATTTTTGCTAATACTTGAAATCATCAGACTTACTTGAACTACATTCAGTTGTGTAGCTACACACTAACATGCATTTCATTTTCACTTTCAGCGTTCATGTTTTATCACTAATATACACCTGCAAGGTTAGACTGGCGAAAGTTTGTTTAAAAATGGAACTGATTTTGGGAAAACTGTATAATGTAGTGTATCACGTACTAAATGTGAGTAAAGAAGATTCATTAATTGATGTACGTTTTATACGTGCTCTAATAAACCTGTCATTTTTAAAGTACAAGGGTTATACTATTCCATATTTTGACTTCTGGATGTTCAGGTTGCTTCAGTCGCAGTTGCATTATTGCAGCTATAATAGCGTGGTAGACAATAAACATAAATCTGCTGTAGGCAGCTCGCAGGTCTATTTTGTCAGTGACCGTTTAACAGAAAGCAAACCAATGCAGCGTTCAATGCAAGCGACAAACGAAAGTGTATTGTCCATCCATATTATCAACGCTTGTCAAAGGTGCAGTAAACACTATGTACGTTATATAAAATAAAAATTGAATTTAAATTGGTTCCTAAACATTGGTAGCTGTAGAAAGCTGACTTATCGTGACTGCTAATCTATATAATTATCATAATTCGATATAAAATATCTTTCGAATAGATGTACATCCTGAACTAAATGATCTAACTATTGCATTTCACACATAAACTTAATATGAGTGTATGAATGCGTATTTTGCTGTTTGTTGTGGGATGTGTGGTGTGAAGGGAGAGGTCTGCGAGCGAGCAAAAAATCAAAGCATCAAATTTTACTGAGCATTTGTATGAAAACGTGACGTGTAGGAAACTGAAGATGCTTGCTGATTCTTAATTTCATAATAAAAATGTGCATAACGTAAATAAGCCCAAGTGCATTTCTTTCAGTTTTAAATATGCATGCTACGTTTTTGCCTTGTTCCAAATGACTGAGCTTACATGCTCTCCCATAGATAGATAGATATACATAGATACGGAATGTTCATTTGATGTGGGCTGCTTCAATTCAAAAACCATTATAATATTTTGCGTACACTTGTACACAATAACAAATGGAAGATATCCAATGAAATAGAGAAGTCGCTCACACAGAGTTAGTGTTAGAAGACGATGAGTGTATAAGGAGATCGATAAAGTTTCAACGCAGCAGTTTCTGAGCTTTTGCAATTA
>JAANSN010000966.1:0-41448 GCA_036850665.1 Dicranocentrus wangi | reverse complement strand
TCAAGTAGCGTTTCACTTTTCTTATGAATGCTAAGGAGGATGTCTGCATGATGATCAAATGATAAAACGATCAAAGACAAAGAATATCAGGGCAAGGGTACATAATAACCACTAGCTCAATTTAAGCTTCACAGTATCTAGATTATCATCATGATACCAGTACCAGTACAATTCAGCTATTTATATACACGTCTTATTCTCGTATAGTACTTAAATCAGCTTTATCGACATGTCCTCCCTCGCCTCATGCTTATCTACCCTCTACAACTTCGAATGCTCTTTAGCGGTTACACTAGGGAAATGAGCAGAAAAGTAGAAATGAAAGCATTTGATATCATGCGCGCATTACGCAATTTATCCAAATCCTTGTCTTCTGTCACAAAAGGCCAGAGTTAACGAGTTCTCGGAAAATCTTCGAAAATTCTATTAGGTCTATTGATGCATATAATTTCTCCACGCCTTGTGATAATTCATTGCAATTAATACTCATTATTATCAGATATAGGATCGTAATCGATTTAATCAAAGTAATCATAATGTAAATACCGTTACATTTTGTTCATTTGTGTGCTTGTTTACGAGATTTTCCGTTTTACATATAAGGAGTTAAGGAATTGGCTAAGTTAGGCTATACTTTATATACACTAATAAATACACGCATTTTAAAATAGGTACAGACAGATAGAATGGAGCCAATGGAGGTATGTGTTTTGGATGAAACAGTAGTGCATAGTGTGGTGGGTATTTATTTACTAATCGCAAATATTTATCGTAATAGCCATTTCCTTTATCAGCCAGATGAAATTGCTGCATTACGTAAGAAAATTTCTCAGAATAGGTATTAGCCAGAGAGGATGATCAAGATAATATAGGTATTCAATGCAAAACATGAAGACTGCCATATTTTCCACTGATTGTGGCACTTGGAGTACTACAGTGAAAAATTGCTAGATTCCTTATCGGTTGCAATCCTCATATGAAAATGACATGTAAACACAGTAACCTTTATAATTTTTTCTATCATGTCATGCGTTCTCATCATCAGCGCGGCGCGACAAAGGTACACCGATTCCCAAAGAGCCAATAGACCAACACGACGTTCTTTCTTTCAAACTAGCTTTAGTTTAAGTTTCATTGATACCATCGGTATGAACAAGTACGCGTACGAGGTGCCCCTTTTAAAGTTATTAACCACTCTTGAGTCTAACAATAATCCAACAACACTTTATTTTTTTTAAATGTTATGTATGCCGAGGTAAACTTAAAACCTGTGCGTGAGTGATGTGATCGATCTGGTGATAACGTGGGTACGGGTGGGGAGTGAATTCGCAAAAAAAATATGGTTCCTTGGTTCATTCGGCTGAAGTAATGTTCTGTCAAATTAATAAATAGGATGTCTAATGAGTCATTTGCATAATTGCTTGAAAACAAGCTGTATCTCAATAGACACGAAGAACATGCGTGAGTTGTACTTGTGAGGAACGTGATGTAGATGTCGATGTTTTTTTTCAAAAGGTTTCATTCTGAATATGGTTGATTGACACTGTTTAAAAATGTCAAGTGCTACTTCATTCATTCAACATTTTCTGTGCTCAAGTGGAGCTCTTGTATGGTTAATGACAATGATTGGTTTGAAGCTTTTTGAAGTGCTTCTTTGACTTTTACAGAAGGGAATGGTTATAGGCTCAATTCAATAGCTAAAATGGGAGGGAGGACTTCATTATCATTGGATTGATTTGTGTGTTTGCTGTAAAATGCATTTTTCTTTAGAGAATTCAAAAACATTTTGATTTCAAGGATAAAACTAATATATAATGAAAGAAGGTTATTTTAAATTATATTTAAGCATAAAAATCGCACATAATTCGAAGCAAATTTGCAGAGAAATTTAGAACAAACTAATTTCCGTTAGAAAGCTACACGGCTGACTAAAGGTGCAGCAGCAGGGATGAATTAAATAAGGAAACTGAATTTTAACCTTTTCTCCCCATTTAATATGCAAATGAACTCATTAATCCATGTGGACACTGTACTCACTCACTGTCATCGTCAGATACAGATCGATTTCACTTTCGTCATATAGAAGACCCCTTACCTTCATGACATTCTTCTTCTCTATTGTCATATGTATTTCATCATTTCACACGCACGCTGTGCTCCTCAATAAATACTAAAAACGGTGATGAAGGTGGTGGTGGCGCTGACGGGGACGATGATGATTACTAGACAGACGTTATATTATACACCTCTCCAAGAGACGTGTATTCCTTTCCAAAGGATGATTTTTCTCTGTCTCTTTAGATAATCATCCCGTCCACACACGTAACCCTAGCATATAACATAACATAACCTATGCCTTAATCGTCATTACAGAAGAGGACATTTTGTACATGTCATCCACTTTCAATTTAGAAATTGATACGACGAAAAAAAATCAGAAAAGATGCGTAATATGCATGCTTGCATTAAGCTGATGATGATGCTACAATGGTATCGCCTTGGCTGGTCGTGCCTGTGACCCCTTTACCTTTAAAATGTTAGGCAAGAGATGTATTATTCTCTCTCTTTCTCTCGTCTCGTCATCTCTCTTTCTTAGTGCGCTTCTCCTGTTCTCATCACTTTTTTCTCACACAGGGCTACAGGCTAAAAAGAAACTTCCAATTTCAAAAATTGACTCATTTCCTCATGTGAACCCTGTCACGATCTCAATAAATCCAGCATGACTTGTCAAAAAATATCGCAAAAAATGAGGAACATAATATATTAGGATTTAGGCAGTTATGTCTATCCACAAAAACATGCAGTATGTAACAATTTGAAAGAAGAGGATTCACAACAATAAAAATGTTCATTTTCAAATACGTATATTTATATACCTTGCGCATTGCGTAGGTATCTAAAGAGCAACCCTATATCATCGTCATTTAGAATAATATATAATAACAATAACAAGGAGCTACCCCAAGCTGAAAATTTGCAATTCATTGCATTCTCCCTCGATCGCTTTTTTTGAATTCCTGCACGACGCATTCATGACTTTTGGCAAGTTTTATTGTAACACATTTCCAATTGCAATTTACTAAATAGAAATACCCCTTGTGATATAATAGAGTGATTTACCAATAAAAAAGGACTAAGCGATGCATTGTTTCATTGCGTGTTCATGTGTCATAAACTTGATACAACAATTTCTCCTAACTAAAAATGTGAAGTAAAGTAGCAATTCAATAAATATGCAAAAGTAATTATTTCAGTTTACGCACATGCTCATTATTTAGGGGACTTGGTATATATGTTATGGGAAATCGAAAATGATGAATTTAAGCTGTCAAAGATGATCAATGAGGGGGCTGACCATCACAGGAGCTTTCTTTCGCCAAAGACCTAAAGGAATTCCTTTGGAAGTTGCGTAAGCTATGTAATGTAGCTACGTATACGGTTGGTTTACACCACACCAGTATTATACAACGCTTCGCTTGGTATTTTTAACAATGAAGCTGGCTGCCGAATACAACTATACAATACAATATGACTCCCAATTTCGAAAGGTGGTCATTAGCTTCTTAAATAAATCACAACCGTCACAAATCCCACCGATATGGGTAAAGGTAAACTGAGATACAAAAAATGCAAATCATTTTTTACAGGAATCATCTCATCTGCTCCGTCTTGGCAAAGATGTGCGTAAATGGAGAAGATAAATAAGATCCCAAAATTTGTGCGTTGTCGTCAGTCTCGTCGACACACGGACTTTTTTATTTATAGCTTGAAAACAGTCCATGTACGGGGGATAATACTATGATTATGATTACATTGCGTTGCGGAGAACGCTTCATCTTCAGGAATTAACAATGATGTGTGGAATAGCGCCACTATTTTCGTTGGATTTGGCTTCGTCTCCTGTTTTTGCAACATGAGCGCTCTATGCGAAAATGCAAACGTGCGTAGTGCACACGAATTATATTTATTTTCCAAATGACCCATGTTTAAGATTACGTTGCGCAAAGATGAACGACGAACAGTTTTCGAGTCGAGTTTTGGCCACATCACGAGAACAAGGGTTGTAATTTGCAGACCATTCCCCGCAGATTGCGATATAGGCATTGACAAAGACGCAAAGTTTAAAATGTTAAAGATTTCTAGTTTCAGGGCTAACCGTGTCATTTCTTGTCCAATTTTGATAGCAGACGTAATTCTTGGGTGATGGCTCCATTTGCTATTGTCATAAGCATTCCTATTATCTTGCTTTGTTGTATTATTACGGTAAACTGGACATAGGCAACTTAACCTCTTTCACTGGTCGCTTTGTCTGATTGGCTGCCTAATTTAGTGCTCCGGCGGCGGTGTGTTGTAAAAAGAAGTAGCCAAGAAGCCATGCATGATAACAGCTATTTCCTTTCATCAACCAAAGCCTTCAAATTATTGTAATTGTACAGGTTCGTTTATCAAGAGATTCCCAACATCTATTAAACTTGTAGATGTATGCAAATAATACAAAATGCATGCATTTTACCAGTACGCTGTTGTACGCTTACGCTCATTCTCCGTCCTGCTCATTTCCAGTTTCGATTGATATATTCACAACACCCCATACGTGCACATCTACGATTTACAACAGTATTGTAGGTTAAATTATTAACTTGTTCGGTTAATTATCGGTTCAAGTCAACTGTTCTACACGTGTGAATCATAATAAGGTATCAAGCATAGCATAACCAATATAAAACCTATTTTAAATGTAATGAAAGATTACGGAAGGGTTAGGTACAAAAAAAGTTTGCTGAAAACATCATGTTTTTATTATTACCTACTTACTGTATCCGACATACCGCATTGCACGAGGGTACGGGTTTCTTAGTACGTTTTTTATTTACTTCCATTAAACGTAATATGACAAGTAGTCTATACTTTATGGTACGAACGATACAAGAGGAGATAAAAGTGTTTTAACGAATTTTTGCATATTTAGCTATCTTTTGCATATAATTCGCCCGTCTTGAGTATTATTGAATTGAAAATGCATTCGCCTTCCACTTCGCATTCTACGCTCATTACAAATTTCTTTGAATCTGCCACGATCATATTCAGCCTGATAAAAAGGATCATCATCTCTGGTAATCATTTAACGCTCTGAATATCACTGTCATTTATCAGACTACGGATGTGGACACCACTTGCAGCTTTGCTGATGATTACTCTACTACCTCAACTTTGTATAGTTACGCAACATTTGGTAAAGTATACACTTTTCTTCGTTGGAATGAAAAAGTGAGCACGTTATCGTTACGAGCAGCTCCAATAACCTGCTAACAAATCCAACAACAACAATAACACTGCAAATCTGCGAAAATTGCTGCCTTCTTAAGATTTGACAGCAGAAATGGAGTAGTGTGTAGTATGCTAGTTAGAAGTGTTCATCTCTCAAGTTATAATCATCTTATTCTCACTGTGACACAAAGTTACAAAGAGAGTTCTTATGAGCATACCCATACACATAGTGTGCACAAAAATGATGCCAATAAAGTAATATCCTTATTGTTATAGTTGGTGAGTGGAGTGAGTGATGTGTACTCTTATCGGCGTAATCTTCTTCATTTCTTCACTTGATTCTTCATCATCACATCACATCCCATCATCATAATCATGCTCACTTTATGCATCATTTCAAACAATTGATTGAGGAGTACGGGAGTTAAGATTTAAATTATGTATGTGAAGTTATCCATTTTAAAATGCATATTGTGACTCTATTACATATACGTACAGGCAGGAATGCTGGCGAATTCCAATCAGAGCAAGTCAGTTAACCACAGAAAAAAAATCAGTTACGATCGTTGTACATTTCGTGACGACTATCAATCCAACCCAGCCAATGAATAATTCTAATATGTCTGTAGGAATTTGATTTGGTACATGTTCACAGAAAAAAACTCAATATAAGTTTTCAGCAGGCAACAGGATGGATGACTTGGTCCTAAATCTGAAATGGGATCGTGCAGAGGTTGAGTGAGATTGGCAAAATTAACAATTCGGTCGATGTTATTTCCATTTCATTTTAATGTTGCATTATTAGTATTAGATTACTAACCCTAGTCACAAATTTGCATTGTCATAAAATGCACTTTAGTCCATTTGCACCCGTGGACCATGTCTTTTAACAAATGAAGGTCTTGACATACGCGACATGCAATGCGAAAGGAGACAAAATCCACCGTCACCGAATTATGTTCAATGTAATTATGCATACAATTTACGTTAGATTGAAGAAAATATGTTATACGCTCTCTGGACATTCATCAAGATTTATCACTTAAAAAATATAACATTTTTGCCTATTCAGGGTTACACGTGGACATCTTGTCCGCAAACTTACTATTTTCAGTACAGAATCAAAGACCAACCTAAACGTGCATTGTTTTCCAAACTGTATCTATATTTACACCCTCATTACCGTAATTAAGTGTATCGTAAGCATTGTTGCAGCAAAACTGCATGCATACCAGGCTGTAATCAATATAAACATATTTGCATCCAATTCATACTCGTACCGTGCACATGTATGCCCAGCACAGCACATCTGCATATGGCTTTGGATCCTTTAAGAATTCACTTTTGCTTTCAGTTCCATCCAAGCAATCCACACTGACTACTTGCTCGTTACTGTGTAACATAATTCCCAAAGGAATTTACGTAGCAAGCAGAAGGAGCGAGCTAGTCAAAATATATGAAGAAATCCCAATCAGAAGCGAAAATGGATTTAGGATATATAGGAAAACACGATCTGTTGGTCTCCCATCTCAATGTGGGTCTGTGTCTGATGCAGTAATATATACACACACATCTACCTAGTTTTTGTTGCATTTACCAAATTTACACTCGGCCAGGTGATAACTTTGTAGAGCCACATGCAGTACTATATAGTACTTTATATAAGTATACATGTGCGTAAACTGCATTGGATTGTAAGGGGTTGGAGAAGAAAACACATTAAGTAACGCAGAATGACTGCTGCTGATTGTTGGGAATTCAGGGGATTTTTGCTCAAGTTGAGTGAAAACCGTGTGTATAACAGACCAGCGAGTAAATCCATTGTTACTCGACTCTTATTATGCATAACACAACGTGTAATACTGCACATTGGTAGGTGTCCATCCATACGTATAGGATGATGAGCACCTTTTGCTTTGCTTTGCACATACTTCATCTTCGTAATGGCAAGTGGAGTACACTGCTAAATATTGTTACAAAATGGGGAAAACATGAAGAGCGTGAAAAACGTGTAGTGTTGTTACCTGTTGCGTTCCTTGAACGATGGTATATCTGTACATTCGCGTACTACTACAATGATGTGTTTTGTGCATGTGCATGTAACGCTAACTTTAAGCAGTTGCAATGTGTAAAAGCAAAGGGACTACACCTTGGGAAATGAGATGATGATTCCATTTCATATGCAAGGGAACTAGTTCTCTTGTTCAGTGAATCAGTCAGTCATTCAGTCAGTATCCTTTTTGCTCGCCATCCATCCATACAACAGCGGTGTGCGGACGGAGAGTGATGAAGGTTTTTGTGTTGTGGATTGTTGGAGTAGAGGATCAGGAATAAATGCACTTATTCCACAACACTTTGTGCACACAATACGTGCTTACAATATCAAAGATTTTTCTCATATTTTGCTCCTCTTTTCATTCATCTAATTTGGGATCACATGGAAAAAACAGGATATCAATAACAACGATTTTAGTTTTTGTGTTGTGGATTGTTGGAATAGAGGATCAGGAATAAATGCACTTATTCCACAACGCTTTGTGTACACAATACGTCCTTACAATATCAAAGATTTTTCTCATCTTTTGCTCCTCTTTTCATTCATCTAATTTGGGATCACATGGAAAAAACAGGATATCAATAACAACGATTTTAGCATCGTACTAAAAATATACCCAGATGTAGCGTACAGCAGCACAAAAGACATCCGTCGTACGTACTCAGAAGAACTTGATACACATCAGCCTTGCATGTGTTTTGGTTTTGGTGCAGTTCTCTGTTTTTTCCTGTTGTGGAAATAGAAGTGCAGTGTCGTCTCGTATTTCATGTTTTTGTACGTGTCCTCCAAAAATTAAGTGACCATGGGCCCTGCTTCAACTCACTATCAGTTTTAAGCTGTATTTTCGTCAAAGCACAAAACCAATATCCTTGCATATATTAACTTCCTTGGATTCAAGTAAGAGATTATAAGTACACACACGTTTATAGTTTCATACATTGCTCACTTCCATCCTCATCATCATCGTTAGTCTGTATAGTTTAAAGGAGAAGGACCTCGACTTTTGTCAGTTCGCGTTCGTGCCTATCAAAGCGGATTTGATTTGATGTAAAAATCAGCAGAAAACAGTATGCAAAGGAGGCATTTTTCATTTTAAATATCATATGACTTGTTAACGCTGCTGCCATAATATATCTACGACGAATGATTGACAGTACTTTGATTATGTAATAATAATGCAAACGGAGGTAGTACTACTACAACAACTTGTGGTCGCTAATTACGCTAAAAATTTATTTTTCCGTTTAATTACCCTCGCTAATGAATGCACCTCAGACAAAGGACGCGGAACAAAAGGCGTTTATCGTGCACTTTAGTCCTCCTATGAGGTAATCCTGACGGGTGTATTGTGTCATGTAAATACAGTGCTCCTTGTGTGTACATGCCATCCTTTCCCTCAAAGAACGCAAGAATTTATCATTTTGTGGATGAATGTAAGAAAATCTCGCAAAAGAAACGACACCGAAGACAAGAAAATCGTTAGCCAGATCGTCAGTCCGGCAGGATGGATCATTGGATCAACGAGCCAAGTTGAATCATGAGGATATTGGAAAGGATTTTGAACTTTTTTCATACAAGTGAGTGAATTGAATGAGAACGCTTTCTTTCTTTTTGGTAAACAAATTTTCCCCCTTTTGCATCATCATCACATCACTATCATCATTACACTCATGATGAGGATGGTGGCGATGATGGTAAAGAAGACGAAAAAAGTCTGCTCTTCTATCCCTTATTATAGGAGCATCATCCTTATAAAAAAAGGGCTGGTTGCATTCGAGCAAATTTTTTTCAAGTGCATTTACATGTACACATTTAATAATATATAATATACCATATTTTCCCTCAAAACCAAAAGTTTGTAACGTACAGAGAGCGTAATGTTAAATAAACGAGCTTTGATAGTGTGTTTGCGTACATTCAGCATCAACATATTCAACATCAATAAACTTGTAATGTAATAGGTTTGTAAAAGCCATTTTTGGGAAGATTACCCTTGTCTGCCAGCAGTCCACACATATGCAGTTAGCAATTACACATCAAGTCATGTCCATTAGGTATATAGCTTGTATGATTTATTTATTTATTTATGAAAAATGAAAATGAAATCTATCTATTCAAAGTCAAGGGAATAATATTTGTAAAAAATGCACAAAATGCAGCAATAAAAAACTTTTATCTTACCTATTCAATCATATACGTATGTTTACAAAGTGGAGGGTAGAGGCAGTTATGTAGGATATTCATATTTTGTATGTATGCATAAAATGCAGTGTGTTTGAGTATTGAAAAGTACACTTTTTTGCCATTTGACTTGCAACTGCTGAGGGAAAATTTGTATGCCCAAATAAGTACCAAACAGAATGTGGATAGACGATAAGGACACACCGTTAGTGCGGTGCATGAGAAACTCTGACGTATATAGTATATATATATATATGTATATAACTTGAAAAGATGATGATGAGAGTTCACTTTTACTTAATCTGAAAATTTTGTGTGTAGAAACAGAAAGGGATAAAAAGGAGTAGAAGTGTAAGTAAAGGTATTTATTGGCATTGACCAGTTTGCAAGGATAGGATATATGGGATATGGGGATGATGAAAGTTAAAAAGTCAATAGGTCGAAGGAAAAAACGGTGGTGGTGTGTGGTAGTCGTGGTTGATATACGTTTGCATAGTAAATCTTATTGCAACCAAAGTTTACGTTGTTTTGCTTCGCTTCGCTGACTGGCTAAACACTACCAATCTGTATTATAAATCTGCTAGCCAGTCAACTCAAACCCTAATCCGTTTCGCTTCACAATATTTTCCCCTAAATTCTCAGTTCTCAGCTATTACTTGTGTTCATCTTATTGAACTTATCCTCACTTTGAAATGAGTAACGTTCTCCTCCTTCGTGGTTGGCTTCAATTTAGGGATTTGGATTTTCACAGATTTCTGTTTTCAAAGTAAACTGTAGGGACTATGCTATTAACAGTGTGGTGTGGAAGGTAATGAACAAACATGACGTGAGGCTACGTTTACGTTTCATTTTCATTATACCTATGCTACATTACATTACCGTAATTAATTTCGATATTAGAATCTATATCCATCCTGATTTCAGGAATACATGTAAAGCATTGCTTTACCACCTGCTTCTATATAAACTCTGCATCACGACAAAGGTTTCCCTTTCGTTCATTCATTCTGGACGGAGGAAAGGCGGATTGATTGGGAGGAAGAAAAGATTCACAGGAAAGAGGGATTTTCGACAAATCTCAAATTCATTAAACTCTCGTTTCAATACAGATGGTGAGAGCTGAGGAAAATAGTTGTGAAAGGTCATATATTTTAAGCAAGACTTATGTTTTCAATACAAATTTCCACTGTATGCCGGCTCAAATGTTCATCCATTTCTTGGCATTTTTAACATTTTGCCTAAGATTATTTTTCATATTTATATAGCGTATATTTAAACGATTCAAGAGACGCCAATTTTTTGGCAAATATCCAGAAACAAAAACAAGAGAATAACTAACTCCTTTTTATAGTTTATAATCGCCCACAAAACTGCATGGTCTGCAGTAACTTCACCTTCAACCTTGATTACAATTTCCTTTTCTCACACAGGAAATTCAGGATTTTAACATTTATCACACATGTGCGTGTTTTAATAATAAATACAAGGTGTAGGTGTGCTGTTTAAGTGGGAAGTAAGCCACAAGCCAAAGATAAATAATAAAAAACCGTACAAAAATGGTTTTAAGTATGTACTCATGAACTCTTCTTTTGGATTGGTCTTGGCATAAACGACTTGGTCGGCCGAGTCCGGATACCTGCCAAACACTATTAGAAACTGTAAATGAAAACGCCACAATCCTTTTAACACAATTTCAACGCTTGTTATCCGCTAACCATGCCTATTTATAATTTGTACAATCAGTCAAAACAATATTTTACTGACGACCTTGTAGTTGGCAACTTGAAAAAATGAAGTTGGGGTTTCGAGAAAAAATTTCCATTGATAGTTTAAATTGTCTTAGGATCGTTAAATTGACTTCTGTACTAAAGCTAGTACAGTTTCAACTTCAGCTTTGTGTAGCTATACACTTGCTTTTAATGTAATGAATTCAGCGAGTTCTGACATTTACAGCTTCACTTTGTGAGTTAATTATTTCATTATATAGTCTTGTTGTTTAGTTGACGCATAATATTAGATTTGACACATGTCAAAAGGGATTTTTTCCGAGTGGCACGGTTTAAAATGTCTTCCTGAATTGAACAAAAAGCGTTCTTTACCAAAGGGTTGATCATTTGAGGTGCGCCTTTGTCTCTGTCGTTTGCGTACGGCGGACAAGTGTTAGTGTTAGTTAGCAAAAAGCATGTGTATGGATATAATAGAATAGAAGATAATAAACGTTACCAATCTGTTTCAGGGAATCAAAGAGGTGGAATCATGAAAGGATTTAATTCAAATGTGCGTAGTAAATATCGATGAAATCTTGAATCAGCACGTATTTCTCACATTTTAATGTTATGGTCAATATTAACATTTGAGCAAGACGTTCAAAACAATCCTTTCCACCGTGTATCCATATCCATGTCCACATAATATACATACATACCTACGCCCATTTATCATTATCCTCCTCATCACCATTTTATTACAGGGTACTTTTTCACACAAGCCAAATTTGGGTGGGGTCGCGTGGGTCAAGTAGTAGAGTAATAGTTCTACAATTTTACATGCTTCCCTCCGCATCCCAAATAGCATAGCAAATAACAATATTATAGCATGATGTTTCTCATGAAAAGGAAGCGTGGTGGATAAGACATGATCAGTTGAGTTTGGCTTTTTTAGTAACATTATCGTCTCCAAAAGTGGTCAGAAATTCGTCATGACATATGCCCACATGTATCAATTGACTGACGCTACTGACCAAACGAAGCGGGCTTGTAATTAGCAACAACGAATACCCAGTTAGTAAACTTTGATGTTTATTGATTTTCCACTAAAGGCTAATGATTCTGGCTGATTCGTTTTTTTTTGTAAATGGAAGCTTAATGAGAATCAGAGAGTCGAAGAGTTTTTGGTGTCATTAACTTGTCCATACATGGTGGCAATGGAATTAGGGATGTTTGTCATTGTTTGCGGAATGAGAGTTTGCTTGTAATGGAGATGACGAACAGCAAATGGCACTTTAATGGACAATTTTGGATAGTGATTAGGAACTGTTTCTGTGAGTCGGAACATAAACCCTCATAACAATACGGTTTCTGGAGCCAAGTTTTTATTAAATGTCGATTTAAATAAACTCTCAAATGCGTAACAAAAAGGCTCTGGACGGCGCTATCGAGAAGTGGATGACGGCTTGCATTATTAACATTTGGAATACTTGATATCTCGTATAGGCAGATATATCGGTTTTGGAACAACACTACCTAATGTCATACATGTCCTTGTGTTGCTCCTTCCACCCACGCACTTGAACCAAGTGACAAGACAAATCATGCCTGACACTGAATTACACGAAATAAGATCAAGGAATCGATTTCCGTATTCTATCCGTATAAATTGTCTTTTTTTACTTTTATCATTCAACAACTTAATTAGCTCCACTGATAAGGCATGTCTTTGTCTTTAAACACTCCAATTCAATGTAATCAATTTTGCTATTTACTCTAGCTAGGGTATTTCCTGTATGAGGACATCACGACGAAAATGACGTTCGACCCACCCTCCTTTAAAGACAAAGACTGCTTCCTGTGGTGCCCCAACCGTTTTTGTCTTTATTGACAACCAATAACTTTAAATGATTGGTTCAATGTCATCCGTCATAAAATCAATTTCAGTGATTTCTATGTTTAGCTCATGTCCATATGGACATTTTACTTTTACACCACTTACTTGCCGTCGTGCAGGGATATATAGGTATACATATGCTATATCACTATATTGATGAATGACTCTTGTCGGCGAAACAATAAAATCAATAAGCCTATATGCAATGTCAAGTCTAATCCATATTCCTCAAGAATGGTGAAATAGAGTTTTCAGTTTCAGTCAGTGATTGCTAATCGGTAGGATATCATCTTGTTTTTCATATCGTCTGGACCCACATCAACATCACTTTGATCAGGGTCACCGGCCACTGACCACGATCACTTGGACTTGGGTGCATTGCATTGTGTTTTACGGGTTAAAGGTTTCCTTCACAAACTATTTCCCAAGTTAGCATCTAATCTTGCCAGACCTATCCCCAGTCATAACATCATCATCGCACTGCCTTTTAGTGCACTGTCTTGTTGACCTTGCTCTGAATACCCGTTTTCCTTGAGAAAATCTGAAAAAAAGGAAAAGGGAAAGAATAGGATTCCTCTTCAAACATCTTTTACTCGAATGTGCTTTGTTCTTCTTTGCTGTTGAACAATGTGTAATCAATGAAACCATTTTTCTCAAACATTACATGATGTACTATGTACGGCACTCATTCTTGTTTAAAAGTGAACAATTAGACGGTATAACATTCCTCCGCAAGTTTTCCAATTGACATTGGTCTACACGTCTTATGAGCATGGGATTGTGGGATCGCATTGAGTTAGCTGAATTGAATTGAATTTGTTTATTTACATTTTTACTTTCTGTGCAAATACACGAGTGTTCCCTGCAAACCACTCAAAGTCAAATAGTTTGTAATGAAAAGTGTTTAACGAGGAGACATGAGGCACTTCAAAACACCCAAGTCAGTCCACATATGAAGATCTTTTATGTAAGTATACTTTGTAACCCTTTTTTGTACCTGACTACCTCCGCTGGTTGGTGTGAGCTAAGTAGCTTAATAAGAGTTTATCGTTTACCTTTGTAAATCGTGTGAATCCTGGTGTGTGCGTGTGATTCATATTTAATTTTTGTGAAAACTGGCTAAGCCAAATGCAAAATGGACGGGAATGTAACTCAAGTGTTTATGGGTTTTCACACATTATGAATGGTTAGTAGGATAAAGCGGTAAGTTTCATGAAGCAATTGAGGTACTCTGCGTAGGCAGGTCACTTGGAGTCCCACATAATTTCCAATATTTATCCTAATCAAATATCATTAATAATCTTTTATTATGGACATTCAAATACAAAATAGGGGCAACTAAGACAAAACTGTAATTTTGTTTGATGACATAGATCAAGTGAAACCTCAAAGGGAGGAGAAGGCATGAACGATAGGCGTTTGAAAAATGTAGGATAGCTGATTATTACATACCATGCACCATGCACTTAAATGTCATCATGGTTTAATTTTGGCTGAAGGCATATTTGCATTTGTGTGTAGGTAGTGCACCATGTTCGGATGCGAAAATATTTGAATCAAGTGGACTGAGCGAGGAGTGAAGTAAATCAGTCGATTTCTGATTGTTTATGAGTACAAAATACTACAAAATCAAAAAAAAACACGGAAAAATAAAACCAAAAACTTATGAGGGTATAGAGATTGCTAGTTATTCAGTACCTTCGGCTTAGAATAGATGGTTTAACAGAAAAGGCATGGTTATCCTTCGACACGAGATGTTTCATGAATGAAATTCTCGAGAGAGGAGAAACCAATAAGAGCAAAACTTCGATATATTTCAGCATGATACTTTTTAGTGTCACTTAAATTGAATCTTTTTCGGGCTATTTTGTCTACTTTGATTTTGATTAGAAAGTCTAATTTCTGGATTTTCCTGAAAGATCTCAAGAGTTGCAGTCATTGTTACCATTTTTGAGGTGCTGGAGTTTCAGGGAGATTGCCAAAGTATTACTGGAAACAAAGGCTCATTTGACACAAGCATACACGACGCAACCGTAAAGCTTCTGCGCGTTCATTTTAAGATTCGTTGTCAAAACACATGAGAGGGATTCAAAAAGCATCTGATTGCCTTTAAACCTCAGACACAGACTACACGTTTGATTTACGTGCTCCTATGTGCAATAAGGTATACCTGTATCATACAGCTTAATAAGTGAAATGCCTGTAAATTCAAAGCAAAATTGCACATTATGCACTTTCTTGCAAGCGCAGTTTTTAAAAGTGCATTTTTGAACCATGTTAAATGTGCGACAACATACGTGAAATCTAAGCGGAAATTGTGTCTTGTCTACATGGAGGAAAGGGATATTCGCATTTGGAATTTCTACATTGATTTTTTCATGTGCACATTCAACACTTAACTCATTTCATCCATCCATTCAACTTCACCTTTGATTAGAGAATTCTCACTTTCCTTCTCTCCTTTTGTACAGCTCACAGCTCACCCTTATAAGTCTCTATCGATGTAGGTATGTATATAAAATAGTAATCGTGTTGTACACTGCTCTCAGAAGAATACATTGTCTACTCCAATTCCCATCACAGTTATTTTCATTGTAAAGTCTCAACAGTCAACCTCACACTCACAGACAAGTAGCAAAAGAGCTAGATTAATTTGTCATACAATTGTATAACGTTTGTCTCTTTGTCAGTCATTTTCTGTTTTCTTTTCATCTTTTCTTACGATTAGTCCCATTACCGTCGCCAGACCAGATGAGACACTACGTCAGCACAACAAACTACATTTTGCATTACAAAAACTTGCATAATTAGCAATAAGAAGAGGGTGGTACCCTCCTCCTATGTCATCCGTACTATTCCGCACTGAGCTTGTCAAGCTTGTCTGGGGAAGATTACATCTACGTACGTACGAGATGACAATGACAATTACGCATTTCTCTCGATTATCTTATCACATTTTGTATTTGCGATAAATAAATTAAATCATATACCGGTTTTGTTTTTTGTGAGGGTGGTGGTGGTGATGTACCACGCGTTATAATATACTCGCAAATCACAATACGTACACTCCCATTGTAGAAGTGATGTTTCAATTTTCAATGCACCAAAGATTCCCTCTGTTTTGGACAGTGTGGCTGCATGGGAAATGGGGGAAATAAAATAGGAAACTATGAGAGTGACACTGATGAACAGGTTTCTTTTCACAAGTCTGTCTCGTGGATGTAATGCAGGTTTTCTAAGTAGTAAAATTATGATTATCCCCTTGTTAATTTTTATGACTTCCTTTCCTACGTAATCTGAGGTGAGGTGGAGGAGTCAACAGCTAAATTACAATTTAATTACACCCTTCATTGTCCATTTTCGAATTAATATTATTCCACCTTTTATGACGACGTTTAATTAAGATTAAATTATTGTTTCCCAGCTTTGGTGATGATGACAAAATGAAAAATGCACTTGCAGGTTTTTACATGACCAAACTTAACTATAATTTATTGAAAGTTACGTTGGACAGGAATATGAGCCCTGTGCTTATACAAAACCCAAAACGCTTTTGATAACATTCACTGATAGTTTACTGTCCGTGTCACCGTGTCATATATCAACAAACTTGTCTCGTGTTTCTAAAGTCGAACTCAAAGTCAAGTGCAAAAACGTTCACTTTTTTAAGTTCCTGCTTGATTGATATTCAATGAAGCCAACATGCATGTCATCACTCAAAAAATCTTGAAAGTTGCACCTATCAGCAGATCAGTCTGCATAATTTCTGTCATGTCTGTTTAGATTCTAAGGGAAAAAACCAGATTGATTTTTAGATGTAGATTAATTGTAAGTGCACGTTTGAAGGTATTGTCCAATGGCAATGAGAAACCATCCAATCCTACTTTTTTTTTGGTAAAAGGCTTTGCAATAAACTGATTTCATAATAATATGTGGCTTTCAACAATAAACATTATGTTGAGCGATATAGACTTTCACATTTCTTTTCTCGCCAATAAAACGACAGATTATTGCCGTTTACAAAAAATTACCTGATTCAGACAACGCAACTGACAAACTTGAGGGACATAATCCGCATACTAATTTTAGAGCGATATAATGATTACTACGACAGGCTGTACGGTGTATCGATAGGTACCTCTCCAAATAATGAAATAATGTTGTCGGTCACCTTCCAATTTTCCAAAGAAAACGCTGCCGATTACTAGATGTGCGACGCGACTGGTGTGACACGCCATAACTTCATATAGAATATCTTGTAGATCCATTTATAATTTGTTCAGACTTGATTTTAAAATCTTATAAAATGCAGACTTTTATTTTAACAACTGAGCTGACCTTTCCACATTCTAATATTCGCCATTTGATAGATTAGATATTTAAAGGGTGTAACCTTTCCCTAAAAACAAAATGGGCTTAATAATGACCACCACCAGCCGATGAGGATGAGAAGGCGTTTCCCTTTCAGTTTCAGTTTGCTTCTTCCACATACCTACTTTTCTGGGTATGGACTATGGACTTGGTATATAATTTCCTTTAATATTTGAATAAGGTATGTAGCATTTAAATGAGCAATCCATCCTAGATATTATGCAGTTGAAGCGAATTTTAGTGAATCGTCCCTCTTCGTATCACCGATGATATTGATTAAAATAGAATAGATACAAAAGTGCGCATATCCAGGTTTCGTATTTTACGCAAGTCAATTCGCTAATTAGTAGCTAATTGTAAAGGAAATTATTAATTTATCTTCCACCACGATTCTTTTTCTTATGTAGATGATTAATGGATTCTAAATTACGACGGGAGTGAATTAGCAAAATAAATTTATTCAGTATAAATCATTACACAGCTTCCTGTGGATTACTTGAGAAAACGAGACAGAAATTCAGTGCCTTAACATCCCATCGTATACTCGGTATAAATGTAATAACAACTACACTAATTAATATAAAACTTTTTTGTCTTCGGAAGTTATAAATTTGAATAAAAGTGAATCAGTAATCAAAGAAGGGAGGAAAGGAAAGAACGCTCAAAAAAAGTTTGAACGTGGTAACTTTCAAAGTACTTATTATTTTTCAATTTTCACGGTTTGAATGAGTTGCAAAAAAATGTGAATATGTGTAAAACTTCACACTTACGCGGTATAGTTATATAGGATAGTTACAAGAAATATAGGTAACTGAATCGTACAAGTATTATGCGAAAAACAGAAACTATACGCACAAACAAGCGCATTTCATTCAGCCTTTTTGTTTCTTTGAAAATGTTTTCTATTTCACGAAACAATGGGGGAGAGAATGCCACCGAATGTGTTGTTGTTTATTGAAATTTTCAAAGGGTTTGCATATCCTGAAGAAGAAATGCACCAACATAACAGTAGGTTATGAACTCGTATTACTCTGTTAATTTATGTGTGAGATTCTACCCTGTGTGTAATTCTGTTGCATTGTAAAACGTATTTGACGGGTTATAGAGGGAAGAGGGATAAAAGGACTTTGGAATCACAAAAGGTCATTATTGTCGATTTTAACATTTAAAAATGTACACCGTCAGATTTTTTGTTTTTTATAGGTATCAAGCACTTTCGACTTGCAGTTAATGACTTTGACTAAAGCTCTGTTCCTAGAGATATCAAGAGGAGCGTTTACACTGATTGTATAAATTCATGCCTACTACCAATACACTCGGTATCACAATCAGATTCAATTTCCAATGGTAATTTATGAGCCAATCATAATCTCAATACGATTGTAACCTGTCGATAGATTTTTTCTTAGATTTCCCCCTGAATTAGTCCTTCCTTTGGTGCTACAAATTTACGTGTTATTATTATTATAGCCATGCGATGCACCTTGTGAACTTTACCTTGGTATAATGTACACTTGTACACTACACATTATGCATATAATGCTCAAGTCAAGTGCAATTTGCACAAAGGAAAATGCGTATCTTTCTATTGTATCTTTCCGTGAGTTACGTTCAATTTGAGATTACAAGTTGAGTTTCCCTTTTTCTAGTTAAAACTATTAACAGTTACAAAAATACATCGAGTTATTACTATCCTATATTGCAGTATTGTCCACGCTTGGTTGATTAGGTGAATACTTCATATAACATCACGGCTTGGAATAATATACGTATATATGTTGATATCAACTTTTCAACTTGATCTTGGCCCGAGAGGGAAATATATATTTATTGAGGTGCACATTTCATTCAAGTTGCTTAAAGAATGCATTACAATAGCATGCGGAATGTAGTGCATTTGCATTGTGATGTGATGGATCGATCACTTGAATGAAACATTAAAAATGAGATGTGATGAATGATTCAATTTACCTGTTACGCATTTTTACATATCTTTAATAGACGCATGTACGACTCTGTCATTTTCAATTCAGCTCTTAGCATCAAATATATTTTGTGGGATGTGATAGAGACCTTTCGAATGGAAGCGCTACCTGAATTTACCTTGTCGTTGTAATATTGACACTGTGGTGGCTGGTACACACAATACACATCCCCTGTCGTCGTCTCAATTGTCGAAGATTGATTGATCGGTGACAAATGATTATGTTAATTACTAATGCCAATGCGAACCCCACTCACCTGCAATATATATGCCTTTCAAGCTTCAATGCTTCAATAATTAGGTATCAGAACACCAAAAATATTCCAATATATTGCCAATAATTGCAGATATGTGGTCGTTGAGTGCTGTGATTAAGTAACCCAAAAATTGTTTTTCTTGAGCTAAAATTTCTACAAAGAATGTTGCAAGGTAGAATTTAGATCACCGCAAAACGCAGACCACCCATGTGCATGAGCATTAGGTATGTTAACTGTTTACTCGAAGCTAACAGATTGAGATTGACTCCATCTTATCGTGAACTGTCATTACATCTTACTACATAGTTATTTTCAAGGGGGTAATCTAGCATAACCTGCAGATTCAAGAAATCGATATGTAATTTGTCAGAGTGATTGTTAGGACGCACTGCATGTCTCAATTATTTTGGTTGACTCTGGTTTCGAATAAAACACACGTAGAATATAACGTAATAGGGAAACTTCAAACTTGCTAGTTTTTTTTATGATAGATTACGATTGGCAAGACAAGAGATATTAGGTAGTAGGACCGAAGAAGTGGCTCCTTGTGGAGCGAAACAATCAGATAGCTCAAATGACTAAAACTAACGTACGTCTTTCACCTCCATCCTTACAATTGGATGAGACGATTATATACGTTGCGCTGTGACCCCAACTGAAACTTGCGGAATTTGAATTTCATTCAGGGGTAGAATACGCGGTTATGACAAAGATACTGGGAAATTTCATAATATATCCTATGTTCATGTAGTTTTACGCGATCCAAGTCAATTGATTTATATAATCATTCCTTGTCCCATTAAAACTGCCCAAGAGCAAAGTGGGAAGCCCAGATAACTAGATACTAGGTCATTTTATTTATTCAAAATGTGTCCAACACTCACTCAAGATACGCGTACCCATTAATTACCGAAATGTTACCTTTTACCATTTGCACATTTTAGCAGATGGGAAATTTACCATGATCATTCCCTGACTCCAGACATCTGCCATAATGTGTCTACTTCCAGTAATTCCTCCAGGCCAGGGTGTTATCCACATTCCATTCTTTCCTACATGAAAGTTACTTAGCACAATTCTGGAGATGCTGCTGTTTTTCGTTTATAGGTCATAAACATTTTATTGGAAAATGGGAGTATACGAGTGCAAAACTAGTACTCATTTTAAAAGCATGTAAAAAAATGCTTTCTCTAGTATTTTTGGCATTGGAGGGTGTATGAGAATTATATGTGCCAAGTGCTCTACCCATCCACTTTTTACAATTGAAAAAGTCCCATTTCAATACTCATACTCGCTCTGTCAGTAATAGCGCTAAGTGATAATAATAGCACTGTCAATAATAACAGCAGAAGTATATAATGAACGTAATGACGATAATGTGTGTAGCCACTAGGCGAAATTTCTCAAAGGGGTAAATAGGCCACAAAAAATTGGAGCCGATCGATCGCGTTGTGTTTTCATCTCCTTGCTCGTAGTAACTTTGACATCTCTCTTGTTGTCTTTTTGCCAATGAACGATTTGCACATTTTTTCGAGAAAAAAAATCTGTTCAAATTCCTCGTTGCACTTCTTGTCCACATTATGCAGATACTAGAACAATGACTTTATGCATCTGTCTTCGTTATTTGGCTACAGAAACTGTGTGTGTACTATATACCCAGTAGTGGTGGCACTTTGTTGGACTACTGCTATATTTACCTGTCCCTAAATTTTGCTAAAATATGTTGGCTCGTTCATCTCGTCAGAGAGACTTCTCTGTGTAACCACATATTTATTGCAATATGCAAGGCAATCGCGAATTAAACAGTGTACACGCTCGTTCATATAATGTACCAATAAAAACGCCTTTTTCTTGACAGACAACACGAAAAAATGGTTTGTAGGTTTGTGAGTGTGAGGAAAAAGGGTTCCTTTCTAAAAATTATAAGGATGCATATAACAAGTGCGTCAAGTGATGCAGTAAGGCTTTGAACAAGTCGCCAAAAAGTCATAACTTAACCACCGTATACTACGAACGAACCAAACCAATACCAAAACCTAAAAAATCTTATATCCCTTAGGTATTCCTGGTAGGTATATAGCGTATTTTCTGTATTTTTATTCCTCTTTAAGCAGTTTTCCAATTCCAAATTACTTTTTGGTACCACCACTCATGCACGGAAGCAAATGTGTCAGCTATTCAAGCATGATGCGAAGTATTCCCATATAAAAAAATAATATTCAAAAAGGAGTCAGTCATATCTTGTGGCGGTTGCTGGGATCTCTACGTAATCTGATTATATAACATGCGTCGCACACAAGTATACCATCACGTTGTTTTATTGTCGCCATTCATTGTTTTTCGCCAAGTTGATGTCCGACGCTGCGCTGTCTTTGTAATTGCCCACAGGTTAACCTGCTTATCAACCATTTTCTAAAGAAGCAGAACAAGCGCCGTGTGATGAATGAATAGGGAGGAATATACTGTATGCTAATAATTGTTCGCGTAGTGTGTAGAGTCACTGCTGAAATGCAACTACGAAATAATAATTATTGTTTAAGAAAAAAAATTGAAAGAGCTACCTACCCTACCGGCTGTGGAGTAGCGTAGATGTGTATTTATTTATGCAGCAGATTGCACTTTTCTAAACCTTAATAGACTTCATCTAGAATGAGGAGTTTCGAATTGTTTTAATAGTATGCTCGTGAATACGAATACGCAGCATGTGTTTGTCTGTTTTGTTGTACTACAGCTAATCACCACTGTTTACATTTCAAATTACACGTGAAGTGGCACGTACGAATAGGACATTTTTTCCAAATTTTAGAATGTTTTTTTCCCTCAAAAAGAAAGGAATTTGACAAAAGGGAGATGTTTAAATTAACGAACTTGTGTTGGCGTTGTTGCAGTAGGAAATACGAAATAAGCTGTAATTGCATTTTTACGTTATCGTCATATGAGGAAGAATTTGAGATTGAAGCATTGAGGCGCGATCGAGATCCCCCAAGGATCCCTTTGTTGCTTTCGGCTGGATATTTATCATTAAATATTTAGTCGGATTGGCTAAGGAAAATGGCATTTGTAGATTTATGCGTGGCCGGCGATAGCCTAAATTACTTATTTGTTTTTATCATAACTTTTATTTTTCATCAATTTTACTCGCAGTGGGGGCGATAAGCGCATCCCTTTGACATTTGAATAAATCATTTATTGTTACTCTACAGCAAAATGCACACTCAAATTTTCGTTCAGCGGAGAGCGCTCACCCGTTGAACTTCTGAATCCTTTGGCTGACCTGTATTATAGCAAATATGTTTGAAACTGACTGAATGCACGTTTAAAATATGCGTGTGTACATACTGGGGTAACTTCTACTCACAATCAGACAGTCTTGAAGTCGAAGGGATAGCGAATCAAAGCAACTTAAAATGGCTTCATATTATTATTACACATGTGTACACTCCACTCACTCCTCTCTCTGCACCTGATCTGAATTTTTGAAAGTGAAGGTGTGTGTATTTTTCTGCTCTGCTGATTGATTTTTTATTCCTGCATGAGCAAAGTGTACAAAGGGCACACATAATGGGTTTTCACATAGTCGAGTACGAGTCAAAACCCAAAATAGAAAAAACCGGTTTTCGCACATTTGATCTGATAATACAATTTCGTTTGTAGAGTAAACCAATGCGTACGAGTTTGACTGAAGAAGGAGAATTTCAGGAGTACAAAAAATGACATTTTTCAAGCACTGAACCCAAATTGAGTACGGCCTGTGTTTTGAGTATGATGGTAATGCTCAATGATGCTATGCATATTTTAAAATGCTATTAGGTAAACTACCAAACCAATTAAGCTTATTACTCAGCCGGTAGATGAATTGCATTTGGAATTATAAGTGTAACAGCATTCAGTGACACGACACGGAACCAAGTTTTTACACATGGAAAGGCATGTTTATTTCACTCCATGTGAATCAAATCACTTAATTCACTTTTGAACAGGAAGCATTTTACAAATTAAGTAGAGCTGTAATCACGTCGCATCGTAACGTTTGAAAAACAAATGCAGTTTTATTACTTTATTATGCTCTGGTACTCTACTCCCCCTCAGAACTCAACGAAAAATAAATAAAATAATTCGAGTAAAGTAAAAATCTTGACTGCTGAGTCATGCACAGCAGTCGCACTAGTGGCATCAGGATTTCAATGAAAATTATGGTTCACACTAGTGCCACGCCACACGTGTTTATAACAGCGTCATGAACTCATGACTGTGAAAACTGAAAACGACGTGGTTTTTGTGGATTGCAAATAATTCCTTTATTATGGTATGTCATTGAGGGAATAAGCGATATACTTCTTAGTTATTGAAGTTGGTCGAAGACTTATATGTCATCCAGAAAGAAGGATGTAAAACTTAGAAGAAACAACTACGCATGCAGTTATTTTCACACATGCATTATTATGTCCAACTGCGAGACATACTGACTGAGAGAGAACGTCCTACCTAGGCCAACGTGAAATGACGGATGAGTCAGTCGGCTTGTTAAATCCTTCGCTGCACAAGATGGAGAACATAGATGGACTAATTTGATTATAAATCACTTGTTGAATTGACACTAGACACAATTTCAAGTTTCTCAAGTAGCGACCGATTGCGTTAAAATGTAGATGGTGAGTTGGTAATTTATGATGTCACAAATCCCATGTTGGAACATAAATAAAACGTAGTATAGCATCATTTTTTGTAGTAACGAGGTATGTGGCATGGGGATGAATGACCATTTTTTGGAGTGTATTCCTATGAACTGCTTATTCTTGCATTGCATAATATTCTTGGAGACGGTGTCCCTTTCTAGATCTCTATAATCTCTTGGCTTTCCTACAATTTAGAGAATAATTGAGGAAGAAGTGTTTTTGTCGATTTCAAATTTGGGTTAGTGCCATCTATACTTTCACAGTAAGTCAGGGAGGGGGAATCAGACATATAATAATATTCGTAGTGGAATGACTCAACAAGTGTAATAGCCGATTATTAGTGGGCATCTTCTTATTTTAGGAAAGAAATCAAAACTGAACGCAACGTGTGTGATTTGTCAATAGTGTTTAGGGTGTATGATGCTATCCAAATCGATTTTACATGCGATTACGATATTCTCTGACTAATCATCCAACTTGTTTAATCGATTTTTCTTCCAATACCAATATGCAATTTTTTGCAAAAAAAAAATCGTGATCTTAAAACTTTTTTGGTTGTCCCCGATTTTGGTTAAAGTGTATCAGCATGACTTCTATTTGATCGTGTTAAATGCACGTATATGCTGCGGATACGGCAACAATTAACATATAAGTATAAACGTCGCATTACTATGCAGTCCATTTTTTAAGAAAACGTTCTGTGGTGCAGTAAAAATGTACCAATTTGCTAACCCGAATTGAATATATAGGCTTGCACACACATTTTTGAACAATTTAGTCACAAAATATAGGTAAGTACTTTTCCCCTCTAATATCACAATTGCTAGAGAATGAAATCCATTCACTAAACATGCATCTATCACCCTGACTGAGACAAGGCTCCTCTTCAGGGTGGTCCATGTTCAACCTATATTTTATTGCGCATTAGTAAACCTTATTACCACTACCTCAACCAAATTCCCATTCACTCGTTTTTCAGTCACCTTTCACATTCACGAGTTAAAGGGATGATGCGACACGCAATTAATTGGCAATTCAGGAATTGCACATTCCAACCGAAAGTTATTCCAGATGTAGGTGATTATTGTGAAGTGCAAATGGCCACATGAAATTTTCCTCCTTTCCCAATCGACGTTCAAATTCACTTCTCTTTTAACGACATTCCTCCTCAAAAACTTGTTAATTAACTTAATTCTGCGCATGTGTGTGAAAATTCATCTCAACAAGATGACATCGTTGAAAAACCATTAAATGAATTTCAAATTACAAAAACTTTCTCTACACTTGGCGAATAAAGATATCTAGGACTTTTTGGAGTTAAATTACATAATTGACTTGCAAATTTCCATATCTCAGTTTCATCATATTGTACTCCACATGTACAACGGCAAACGCGTATATTCTTGTATTATCGTCATTTTATTACCATCTATTACCACTACAGATTTGATTTTTTTAAAACTTGCATGAGAGTAAAAGTGAAATGATTGAACAAGGGATTAAACCCTCCATTTACGTCTTGATAAAAATATAGAGGTATTGTTATAAAATCTCTGCGTGTACTTACCCATATCTGCACTCTGTATCCATTAAGTTTTATTACATAATCAGATTTGAAAATCCAAATTGGTTTGGCTTTGGCATGGCCGTTTTAGAAAAAGCCTTAAATGGTATACATACCTATGCTTCAGCATTGTACGCTATGTTGATTGAAAAAATTGTTGCAGGATTTTTTTTTCTTCTTTTTTTATTATGACATACAAAACGCCATACTACGTAGATCATAATAGATGATGATGGCTTGATTTGATATGTTGTGATAGATTGATCAAGAAAATAAAAAAAGTAGTATATAATCATATACACTTTGCCGTCATCGTCAAGATGGCTTATCAAGATAAAAAAATGAAAGCTGGATTGCATTGGATTATGGGCATTTTCACGACAGTAATAGGACATGGAATATGGAAATAGGTAAGTATAAGAATTGGGGATTATCTAAAATGTTATAATAGTTCTTCAACGACTGCGTGATCATAAGTTTTATTAGGGATATGGTGATAGTGATAAACGTAATCCACAGAGATGCATACGGTATTTCCGTCATTATGATCTCCCTCCCTCCAGGCGGGTGGCAAAATCCTCTATACCTCGTAAATCGTTTTATGAAAGCTGCAATTCAATAAATTATTGTTAGCCCGCATGAATGTAGGCCACTACTTTCTGATGAGACACATTTTGTTGCTTGAGAGCTCTTCCGGATTTAAGTTCTCAGAAATGTATCTACTATTACGTTAAAAGACACAAATTGAGACCTATTTTAAAGAAGTTTGGAAGAGTAAGGTTTTTTGTGCGAAATTCTTTAATTTTTAACATTAATTAAAATGACCACCCGTGGCTCCTCTACAAGTTAATTATGCCTCAGCCCAGTGGGAATACCTATACATTAACATATTGATGCTTATTGCAGATTCTACAAATTCGTGTTTACGTCCCCTTTATTCATTTTGCATAATATCATTTAAAATTCACTGTGACTTTGATCATTTTTGTTTTTTAATAATGGTCAATTTTGATTGCCTTTTGGTTGAGCAGTAATGAGAATTCCATCTTGACTCTGACTCTTTTCACAAACATTTTAGTCAATAACTACAGAGTCGACGTACTGTTTACTTATTCATTCATGAAGAATTGAAGATAAGGTAATAAAATGGTGATTTTGTTTTTAGTGGGAGAACAAACGAGCAGAGAGATAGAGAAGAAGTGAAAAAATTGTAATTAACTTTTGTTCTTGTTCAAGATACATTAACAAGAACAACGGTGTGATGATGAATGAAATTGATTTATAATGCTTTTTGTCTATTGCATTTTGGTACAAGTGGTATATAGGCAGTATTAAACATAAAACATACCTATGGAATACTCATTGAAGCATATGAAGAGAACATATTGCGTTTGTTTCAGGCACGCACCGTGTGTGTATAACAAAAGATTATTTTTAACAGGACTAGAAAAAGAGTAATAATGTCATTCATTTGGATTGGATGCATACATTACCATTTAACTTGCGTAAAATGTGGACACTAAAACAGTGATTGTAGCAGTATCGAAACCCAGTTTTATGCATGACTTACTGCATCGTCGTGTCTCACATAATGAATTGTGTGTATAACAAAAGATTATTTTTAACAGGACTAGAAAAAGAGCAATAATGTCATTCATTTGGATTGGATGGACGTGGATGCATACATTACCACTTAACTTGCGTAAAATGTGGACACTAAAACAGTGATTGTAGCAGTATCGAAACCCAGTTTTATGCATGACTTACTGCATCGTCGTGTCTCACATAATGAATAGGATCACGATGATGATGGCAAGATGAAGAAATATAATTGAATATAAATCCCACCTCTCAGTTAAAATTTCGCTTTTGTGATCATCCCACATGGGCAGTCAGATATTCATTTGATCCATTTTAAAACTGTTCCAAAGCAATTACCGTAGAACATGCTGAATAGAATTATGAGGCTAGGCAAGTCAATGAGAGGGGATCATGAGGTCAACATGGTTTTGTGCAAGAATGTGTTGTTTATTGAAACAATTTTCTTATGACAAAATGGACAGGGACAGCGCAGCAATTATGCAAATCTGGAGGCATTCATGATGTGAAGACTCCTCCGAACGAAAAGTGTTTTCTTTGTGTTATGCAAATGAGTCGTCAAAAAGATTTCAACTTTGGGTTTGAGTGGTTTAACGCTTGAGGGAAAGATGCGGCATGTGTGTTTGATTTGTAATATGAGCTAAAGGTCGCTCTCACCTCACTTCACTTTTTCTGACATTTGATACTATGGCCTTACTATTTACTAAACATGTCGACATGACATGATGCGTCATGTATTTTCAGCGGATTAGGCTAACTGAACTGACGGTTTGTGATGACATTGACTCGCTTTTCACCGTCCCTCTTAAAAATTAGCAAAATGGTTGCATAAGATATTGGCAACGAATTGAACATATATATTTCAGGGATTTGAAACAAAATAAAATGGAATTGTGACCGAATCTGCCATGTACTTTCATTTTCTTCTGTTTCACCTCTAATTAAGTCGTTTTTTATCTTTTTAAAATTTAAATGACGAGTGGCTAATTGGTGTAAGGGTATTTTTCTGAGGTAATCCCGGCATAAAAAGACTTTTAACGAAAGTATGCCGTGAGTGAGTGATGTCGCCAGTAATTAACAAAAAAGGACTTTGTTTGTGTATTCCGAAGGAGGTACACACACTTCTACATCTTTTTTAACGTAAGTTTTACAATTATTGTGACACGCGACATGACACCCTTCTNCCGAAGGAGGTACACACACTTCTACATCTTTTTTAACGTAAGTTTTACAATTATTGTGACACGCGACATGACACCCTTCTACCCTTCTTCTCCTTAAACCACGGTGCACAAGAATGTGTTCATTAATGAAACTCTTGGAGGAGGTGGTAAGGTGCACCGCGCACACACAAATAATAAGACGTAGACTTAATTATCCGTTAAGTAACCAAACCAAGTAAGCTCAATTAAAAGGAGTGAAATGAAAAAAAATGAAGATGAGCTCCAAGTACATGTTCATCAGATCAGACAAGTTATTACCAATAATAACAACAAAACAAATCATTGTCGCATTTTTAAAAAGAAGTACACGTATGTATTCAACAGGTTAACTTTTGAAATGGTCAAGCCAAGGCAGATAACGACGAAAATGCGTGTCTATTCATTTTCTTATAACTACGTCTTGTATAAAGTCACCCATTCATCCGCTTTTTTATTACGTGACCACTCGTGACTGACAAGTAAACATGTGCCTTAAATAATATTAGTACCTGCATTTTTTTAAAGAAACACAAGGGGAATTTAAGTATTATGACATGTTACAGTAATCACAACTATTAAACTTCAAGGCATGCCTATAGTGTACAGGTATGATGGGGACTATATTGGCATTGCAAAATAACCAAAGTAAATGACTAACTGGCTATGAGGGTCTAATAATGTGTATACAAAAAATGAAAGGAAAAATATGCAGTTAGCTTAGAGCTGGTCACCCATAAAACCATGTGTGTGTGTATGTTTATGCGTGTGGATTGAATTGAATGAGTCCATAAGATTTTTGAAAGCGTAATTGCTGAACAGCGACATGGTTTTGTTTCGTGAAGAGTACGTTTACACGATGTGCATGTAGGTAATTGAAGCCCATATCGTTGAAAAATATGGCTAAAAAATATAGGCGTAAGGCGTACCTGCCTGTACGCATTACACATTCTGGATTGGATAATAATTATACTTAAGTTTTCAATACAAACTGGCTAATGGGCTATTTATCTGTGGCTATGTTATAAACAATTAATTGCATTATTTTTGTGCTTTTTTAGCGATTGGCAACTCCCACAGACGGAAACGTATCCCGGTCCCGGTTCTGACTTTAAATTGATTTAACTAGTAGTGGTCAACACAATCAATCATCATCATGACGCGGTTCAAGGAGGGCTTCCCCTTTCAGACAGAAACAACGGCTAATCCTGGAATGAACGTAAAATCAATGGATTCCATAAAACTGGATGATTCCTCCGGAACAAATAACACTAGAGAGTGTTTACTCAAGTCAGAAGGAAGCTCTACTTTAGCGTGTTCTTCAAATCCAATTAGCATGACTTCGAGAAAACCAGGACTACTTGAAGTTTATGATGATGGCTCCATCGAGCAAATTTCTTTAGTAGACACCTCCACAGGTAGAGACAAAGTTGAGTGTCGTGATATTATTGTGACGGAATCGTGTCAGATGAGAACAGTAATTGATAATAATAATAATAAGAAAGTGAGAAATGCACAACTTCATGGCGGTTCCCCTAATAAAAATAAACGTTGTAAGGTAATATCGTCAAAATTAGGAGAAAGAGTTTGGAGCGATCATCATCCTTATTATTATCATCACCATAATATCACAAATAGTAATTGCCTAAGGACCTTCATCATTTCCGTTATCGTTTTCTTGTTGAGCTGCACTACGTCAATAACACTTGTCCACGGCCAGCCACCACCCTTACCACCTGCTGGGGTATGTAATTAAACAAATCATCGTATGCATTTATCTTACCTTCACAAATTTTATGATGTGTATGCATGCATGCATGCTCTTTTCTTATATATGATGCTTTGTTTCTTCCTACGGAGAGGAAGCCTTATACGGCTAATTGAAAAATTGAAATTAGGTGAAAATTATATTGTGCTGAAAATTAGGCTTGGACGCGTGTCTGCGTGTGGATCAATCTTGCTGCCTACGATTGACGTGATATTCATTTACTCACATTCATTCAATTCCAATCCTTTGTGTGAGATGAATGAACATGATTTTTTCTGAGTTTTCTTACTGCTGTTAATTGCCTGACGAGAAAATGATTTAATAGCTATATCCAGGCCAATTTTCAATTAACTTTTATTTCACTTCCTACACGATGTAAAAATCAAGCATAATTGAGCTGTCGAAAGGCATATGTCGTTATTGCCGTTAAGCACATTTTCGACCAAAGTAAAAAAAATACCGTGTGTGATTGTCGCACACGTCTCTCTGTTGAGTTGAAACTTTGATTATAAGTTTAGAACTGCTTTTTGCTCTATAATTTTATGGTTTTATTAGTTCCTGGACTTTGACAATCTCCCCGTGACGAGATTTTCTTGCGAGGGGAAGGTCATTGGAGGATATTATGCAGATGTGGAAACGGGTTGCCAAATGTTTCACGTGTGTACATTGGGTCAAAAAGGTGAGTCTTAAGTGTCCATTGAATTCATTCGTTCTCCAAATTTATATCTCTAAAATAGATAGATACTGACTGACGATGATAAGTTCTCGGATGGTGGTCAAACGTTTATATGCTACACATTTTTGATGTCAATTCATTTTGGGTATTGCTGAGGAAGGATTCGCTTCGTTCTTACATTTGGCGCACAAATGATATACTGCATTGCTTTAATTTTAGAATTTGATATGTCATCTATAAAAACAAAAGAAATATATATATATAGACTTTAAATATCAGACTACAACTATTATTATTGTTCACTGGTGCCCTTCCATGTGTCAAGGCATGCCCTCCTGTGATATACAGGCTGTGAAATGACATGACATGTGCAAAAAAGTAAAATACTACATTTCATAATCAGCATACCTTCGGTGCACACACTCTCCACATTATTGATGAAGAAATTTCAGGTCCCATATCCATCATGTAGTGCTGCTACGCTGCTAGTGCACACAAAATCTCAAAGGAATTCATTTGTTTCTTTAGATCAATCAATCACTTTATCGATAGTTTTGACAACTTGTTTATTACATATCTAGACTTTATTTGTAATCAAACGGCAGGAGGAAGTACATGTGGATACGGTTGGGCAGGGCACAATGCCCATATCTCATATTGATCTCACAGACCCTTCAAGTATGAAATATCTCTGAAGTCTGCCTCTTGTCACGACGTCACGAGACGACCTATAGCGTAATGTGATTTCTAGGATAAAATGGAAATACATAATAATAACATATGGCATGTGGCAAACTTGCCAAAAACATCGCCACTAAAATCAACGACGAGCCCTTGTTTTGTGTCATTCTCTGTTTGTACTGCAATTAATTATTTTGCAGGGGTACCTATAAGTTCTGCATTTTCTAACCTCCATCATAAACTACGCATTTTTTTGTAGGTCTCTCTAGACTGACACTTTCTCGGTCCGCAAGCGTTTTTTTTTGTTAGGAAGACAGATTTTCTTGTATAAGGATGTCACTTCGTGTAAATCGCCTTAAAGTGCTAATCGGCAAGTAAATTCTTAATACTTGGCGATAAAATGGTCATGATTAGATCATGACAGGCACAAAAACGATGGTCACTCGCGTTGTCTCTTGTTGAGTGAAGTTAACAAAATTGTCAGCTTTTCTGCAATGTCCAATTTCAAAAGTGAGAAGGTGAAAGAACAAACCTAATATCAGCATGAGACAAGCCCTTTCACGCAGCGAATTCATGTACATTGACAATATATTCTGGGATGGATTTTTTATGATTTAGCGTTATATTACTCACTCAAGATCATGTACTTGAAGTGCTTTTATGCATTCACTTCACTTTTTTTTTAGATAAAATCTGTAAAAAAAAGTGTTATATAATTGCTGCTTTGTTCAGCTTCACTTGATGTGGTTGACTTGAACCTGCCCTGTTCTTCTGATCACCCATCGCGTGTGTGTGCTCCAAAATATATGACCAAGCCTTTTTTTCCTTCAAAGTTGCTAATCTCCCTCATGATTAACATAATTCGCTTACAAACCTAGAATTAAATTGTTTCTGGTAGGGGAATTACAAATCACACGGAGGAGTATAAAAACACGTTTGAAGCTGTTTAATCTTTAATTGACATTATGACAATTGACATGGCTAAGGTGTAAGTGGACTGGGCACACCACACCAACATTGGCACGCGGATCAGGTAAAGTTATTTGATCTGAATGCGATAAGCTGTCATAGACTATCTATTGCTTCCAATTGAAGTACAGCCAAAAAACGAGAGAATGGTAGCTTCATCGTAAATCATATCATATACAGAAGTCAGCAAGCACACACCATAACAAAAAATGGCTAGTCGTAGTCACCAATACTATCAACAATGCTCCCTTTCAGTGCATCATATATAATGACGCATAATAATGTAATAATAGTAAGTAATGGAGAATGGGTAAAAGAATAAAAAGTCAATGTCTTTTTCTGCCTTTGTCAACTTGTGTGTCAAATGTCAGCGAAGAAGGGTAGGGTAAGATCCATAAACTAGCCCAACCCAAAATAGGCACAGACAATATGCCACGCGTTTGCTCTACGAACGAGAGTGTCATAAAAAATGTGAAACCTCCATTTCTTTTTCACAACATCTTTTTCCTTATAGGTTTTAGATGGCTGCTCAACGCCGCCCCAAATCTATGCTCTTTTTAATTGACACTTTTTATCGACGGAGGTGTCTTTGCCCCTTGTCAATTGTAACCAAAAAAGATATTATGTTATTGTCAATCAACAGTGGCACCCAAAGCTCTCAAAAATCGTCAATATTTCAAATAATTTTGCTAATTTGTATAAGAGGTTGTCATCATTTTTATTTAGCAATTTTCGAGGTTTAACAAAAAAAATCTTAAATAGAAAAAATATGTATAGAATGCCAATGCCTGTGAGCGTAATCAAACTGCTGACCGTAGAGTAATATGAGCCATTAGAGAAAAAATGGATTAGTTTATTTTTTCTATTTTCAATGCTAAAAATTATCACGTCACTCCTCTGGGCATGTAGTTGATCATGCTTCCACTTTAGAGATATTGCCAATTGCCATTCATCTATCAGCAATGCACACCCATCATCCTCAATATCATATCACGATATATTTGACATTTTTTAGCAATAATAACATGCAGACAAGGTAGCCCTGCATGTATTTCTAATCTATACTGCTTTACTCACGTGCAAATGTAGTTTCATGTTTTACGGGACTACTCCGCCATATAATTTTACCAGTCCTTAACCTTTCCTGTCGAGAGTAGTAAAAGGCACGCAGAATAATTTGCTTGAGGCACACTAAATAACCATTTGCTATTTTTATAACAAACCCAGAACACACTTTTAATGTGTGCACCCTTATACCCTTGAAATACATTTTTTGTCGGAAAGTACATTTTATAAACTAATAAATGGCAAAGGGTATAATTAAACGGATAAATAGGATAATAATGAGATTACTGGATTTGAGATGTTTTTTATGTTCTTCCCCAAAATTCAAGTAATAATTTAAACTGTTTTCTGCTACTGATGGTGGCACTGAAGCAGTAAATGTAGGTATATGATTAATATTTCAGGATCTATTTTTCAATTCTATATAATTACATCAATATTTGACAGAGAATGACTGATGATATGTTTTATTACTAAAGTAGTAGTTAAGTAGTAGATGCAAAATGAATGTTGACTAACAAGAAATTATATTTGTTAGAACTGTAGTCACTCTAGATAGGTACTTTTTCACAACATGCCGTAAAAACATTGCTACAACCACAGGAAAATCAGAGCAAATATCAATAGCAAATAAATGTGTAGCATACATGGCTATTATGCGCCAATAAGCAGGTTCGTCTCGTTCTGCAAGATTATATAGTTTATATAGCTTCGTGCCAAGAGTTGTACTTATTCTCAGGTCAAATGACACGAAAAATTAATGCATCCCTCATTATTTTGATTAATGGATGTGGCTATTAATGGATTATTAGGGGGGATAAACGAATGTAAACAACGGACCGGCCCCGAAATCAAAGTATAAATGCCTGTGTGCGAACCAAATTCTTGTAATTCTATGAAAAATATTTGACAATAAAACGACTTGCGAAATGGAGCCGACCTGGTAGGGAGTCATCGTTCGGGAATGTATCGCTGACATTACATCATGTTATTGCATGTCGTATTCTTATGGCTGTTGTCTACATTTAAAAACCATAAAATCATTTAGCCATTTACAATGTCACCAATAGACATTTTTAAAGAGGTGTGTAATTGACTGTGTCATAAAATTGATCTGATCGTCTTATCACATGGGGCCTTTATCGAAAACGGAATGAGAGGAATGGCATGGATGGAATGCGTGTGTCTCGAGGGTATACAAAGAGTTCTCGCCCAAAGAGAGTTTAAGTTCTCTTGCGAGGTGCTGTGCTCTAGTCATATAAAGCGACCAAATGTAATAAACCTTGACTGAATAAAGTGTTTTTCAAGTCAAATTTTAGAAGGTTGTAGACATGCCCATCCGAGTCAAACGGAGCACCACCGCTGTAAATCACACGACAAAATGAAAATATCACTTTTGCTTATCATTATCAAGTTTAAATGTGACTTGAGGCAAATTTTGTGAATAATTTCTGCCCAGTTGTTTGGTATCGATATGTACGGTGTTGGTTGAGGATTGTCAAAGAATATTGTTTAGCATTTTATTATCCCTATGCACGCAATAGGTTAATTGATGCGCTGATGATTTAAAAGAATGTGTGACAAAAAACACCCCTAAAACAGTTGTTCGTTCCCACGTATGGCATTGCATTTTTTCGTCGTTCTGCGTTGAAATGAAATCGATTGGTTTGCGAAAGTTTGGAGATGAGAGAGATCGGTCCAACGGCATGCGGCATAGTTATCATGACCGTTTCTGGAGATGAGTTAAGGATCTCTTTAGGTATAAGTATATCCCTCAGATAGATGGCGAGGTTTGGTGCGTCGAAACGCCAGACGTACACTATTAGTTTAGAGAGGATTAAAATAACATTTACAATGTTATTAGATTAAGAGGCATAATCTATCTGATTAAGGAATGTGTACAGAATTGTTTTAATATTATGTTCCTGTAACCCAATCCATAACGGGGAAAAGATGAGCCCTGCCCATAACCACTACCACTAATAGAGTACTGCAAGCCGCATGGGTACCTATATATTAGTTGATGGGTTGGTGCTGGTGGTGGAGACTATGATGACATTTAGATACACTCATGCTGACGCGACAGCAATAAAAATCGCCAAATTAAGCAAGTTGTCAAAAAGGGCAGGTGCCATAAATGTTGCCATTCTTGTTTTGAGCGTTGTTGGACCACTGTGCCCTGTGCGACGCTAATGTCGATTGCAGGGTCCGAAGCGACACTGAGTATTCTAAACATTTCTTTAATCACACACGCAATCCTCCTAAAAAAGATTACATGTTGTGCGGAGATGTATAACTGGATAAGAGAGTGGATTGATTTGGTGTCAAAAAAGTGAGCAAAGGTTATAGTTTGAAATTTGAAATAAATAGGACATCACATGAAATCACTCCCGATCCCATTGACTTTCGCCATCGTTCGTTCCTCCTTCATTAACGCAGAGCAGAGCATAAATAGACTTCGTGATTCATGGTGCCGGTAACAAAAGGGTTTCACGCTGGGTGACACATGACACCCTTTTCGGAAAGGTAGGAGAAAGAGAGGACTAATGATTGACATACAGTAATAGAAGTCAATATGTAGCAGCGTACATATACCTAGGTAGATAAGTAGGTATAGGTATGTATATGTATTTTCTGACTGACATGACATTCCTCTCTATCCCAGGTTTCCAATCTCGATAAAGTTAAATACTCATTATTATCGGTAATGATGCTGTGGAAGTGAATTGGTTGGTTGGATAATAAGTAACGAGCCAGCTTAAGGAGTTCACACAGTGACGACGGTATATAGGCGAGGGTAGTTATAAATGACAATGGAAAAAGCAAAGGTGGGTGTATCAAACAAAATCAGTAGCTACTTATCGTTAGCGGAGAGTATCATTCTTCTCCCTACATTATTATCCAATTGTCCATAGGCCATACAATGCTTGTTCAAGTGATGTCCATAGTCTATACAACAATGCCCAACATTGGGGAAGTGATTGACAAGGTAATGCAATGGCACAAGCAAAATACCTTATTGTCCTGGCTGGTTGTGCTTGATCAAAATTTAAGTAGCTGAAAACAAAGTAGGCAATTTATCCTCATGAATGGCATCTATCTTCACTGCGTAAGATGCAATGACATAATACTGCTACTGTGTTATTTGACAATGCAATGGCGAAGATACCGAAAAGACTGACGTTTGTGACCGTTGACAATATAAGAAAATTGCCTATTTAGCAGGTGTGCAATTGTAAAAGACGCATACCGAATAATTTTGTGCATATGTGTATTATTGCATCACTATCGTATCCTTAATTCTGCCACACACTTTTACTGTGCAATTATGTAACCTTTCCAATATTCAATGTGCACTTATTTTATCGAGGTCGTTTACAAGTATACCTTACGAAGGTGGAAAAAATCCTTATTGTTACAATGTTCAAAAAACCATTGACTTTGCATTTAACTTTCTGCATTTAGACTGGAAATCCAAATTAATTGGTTGTAAATCAAGACACACTCGCCACACCACTTTGCCACTTATTGCATGAATGAAGAGTTTAATTAAGTTCACACACTGCTAATGTGTTCTTGCGGCAATCGTCTTCCATCTTACTTTATGCGTTTTTTACTTCCATATGCTTGCCTACCTAGACCCTGACCTCTAGATAAAAAGTGTGCGTATATATTCTAATACTAATGTGATTATGTGATACAACAATACAATCCTTCACCAGCAAGTGAATTGATGAGTCAGTTTAGTGGACATCTTTCAGAGATGCAGTCTTATAATATTTGTATATATTCAAAATTATGGATGCGTGCATGCATTACTCGTCTTCTTTAAACAAGCCAATTAAAATGCAACAAGTCAACAGTTAGCCAGAAGGATTCACAAAAAGCTGATGACCATTTTTTTTCTTTCGCTTCATGCAAACTAAGAAATCATGCTTCGAGCAATACTCGTATAGAACAGCAACTTACGATTTTAGGCGCATTGCAGAATGACACTGACTAGATTTGTTGTTATAAATGTACTAAAATCTGTGCTTTATTATGCATTCGTAGTGCCCAACATAAATTCTCCACCACCTGCATTAAGACGTTATAATTTACTTCACAGAGTTAAAAATCATCATCATTGAAAGGCTAGAGGCCGGTAAGATCATAAAATAGTAAGCGAACCATTTTTTTACTTTCCCCTTTTGACTCTATATGTCTCCAAATGAATTGTTTAACTTTACTGCGCCTCCTACGGCATGCATTTTAATTGAAAAGTTCTATATTTTGTTATGTAAAAGTAAAAAGTTACCTTTTTACACTTGAGGAGAATGCCAACATTATATAGGCTTGTCACATCGTCATAATAAGTGTTCCTTCAATGAAAAATATTATTAACAAATAGATAATGAAAGAACATTTGTCGTTCTGCATGTAATTACTAGATAGGATCTTCAGTATATGAGGTGGTAGAAAGAATAACGGCTCAAAAAAGCAGAGCTACTTTGCCAAATTGAAATATAGGTATATGATCACCACCACAAAGCCACAATCTTCATCACCTACATGATTGCCATCCTCAATGAGAACAAAATGTCAAGATGACACAATAGAAGCAATAAAACGTCTTCTCTCCTGCATAATATTAAAGACACATTATTTGATAATTGGCCGAAAGTAGAGTTGTTTGTTGATGACGGTATGTATACTTATTGCTAATTCCACTTTTAATGATTTCAGATGAGATCCAAGATATCAAGTTCCTTTGCCTCAATGGCACCGTCTTCGACCAGGAGACCAGAGTTTGTGAGCGGGTGGATGAGGTAGATTGCTCAAAAGCGGAGCAGTTCTTTGACCTCAACCTTGATTTATACGTACCTCATGCAACGACACAAAAGCCAGAGGAAGCTGACCTTGAAGAAGAAGATGATATAATCCGTCCAGTTGCCACTACAAAGCCTAAGGTCACAACGACAACAACCAAGGCTACAACGACGACTACACCTACCACCACACAATCTCCGAGAACTCGACCTCCGTCAACGTCAGCCAAGTCCCGACCAGCCCCTGTTGTCTCAAGTTCGAGCCAGGAGGAGGACGAGGAAGATGGAAATGGATATACTGCCTTCAATTACTACCTGAAAACACCCCACTCCCATGTTGCGTCTGGATATAATTCTCAATCTAGACAGAGCTACATTATTAACCAGCCAGGACCTTCAATCGGGCGGAGTAGTAGTGGTAGCTCCAGCAGTAGCACTGGTAGAAAGGTGCCCTCGGGACAGAAAACGATTGTGTTTACGTCTTCATCCACGACATCCTCCTCCACACAAAGGCCAAAAACGGTGGTGGTTGTGAAAGCCACTCTACCCCCTGCCAAATCTACTGTGAAGTCAAAGACGTTGCCACCAAGGGCAACTACGACAAGCACTCCACCTTCACCAAAGTTCGAGTTGGAAGACCAATACGATGAATATTATGATGATGAGGACTACCCAGAACAACCACCCTCAGCCTCTGCTGCGCCCTCCAATAAACAGTCGTCATATCAGAACCACCAGCAAGGTGTGCTTCATTCCCATTATGGCAGTCCAAAGCCATCTTTGGTCTCCTCTTCTGGATTTGATTTCAGAGATGGAAGATCTACAAAAGGCGTGGCAAATGCAGGGAGCGTTAGTACGACCACCGGCAAAAGTAATACCGGGAGCGAAAGTAAGAGTAGACAAGTGTCCATCCCTGCTTCGCATACCTTCCCTAAGCAAACTCCAAAGCAGTCTATAGTCCCCCCGGTGAAAGTGATATCGACAGAGTTTATCGGGAATAATTCCACGGAGGAGCCATATTACTACGAGGACGATTACCCAGATGATGTCACCTTGCAACAGCAACAGCTCCAACCTGGAATTTCCTCGAGCACGGTCAAGTCTGCCAAAGGGAAAGGCAGTTCTGAACTGAGTAGTACTACGGCAAGTAGCCTCAAATCTGGAAAGGGATTAAAAGTTCCACTGCAGAAAGACAGCAAACAGCAGGATTCCTCTGCGACTTCAGAATCAGATTATTATGATGATGACAGCGAGAATGTGAACGCTCATGATCACCATTTTACCCACGTGGACGTGCCAAGAATCCCTTTTGCCAAGCCGAATGTGCCAAGGGTTTTGGTGACTAATGGGAAGCCTTTCCTGCCTCGTCTTAGACGACAGTCGCATCATCATTATTACTACCCTCAATACCCACAAACAGCCGCTTCGTCCTTTCATCCGAGTGGTTTCTTGTTACCAGCCTCACCTTCAGGACCTTTGCGGAGGTCTGCTCACACTCATAATCTACACGGGACTGGTGAACCATTGCCATTCAATGGGGGAAGAGGGGGTAGTGGTATAGGTTCAACAGAGCTAAGGCGAGAGGCACGAGCAAAAGCCCGAGATTGGGGCAGAGACACGTATAGATGATATGCGGCATTAGGGTGAATATATATTTCATTAATTTTTTATATAAATATGATGATACACTTATGCAATTTGCAATACCTGAATAATTAATTAATTAAATATTAATAAATGTTTGATATGTATATGTTACTTTATTGTTTCGAAAATTTAATACGTATTTAAACAATCAATGAAGTTTAAGGCATAATACCATACAACGAAACTATAATCTAAATATAATATTAAATAATGACAATAAGGTAGTATTGGAATTGGTTTGGATTATCAGATCCAAGTTTGATCTGATACAAGTTACATTCACCGGATTCGTCTACAAACACCATTATTTACTACATTGTTAAATGTTACGTACCTAAATCATTCTAAACTTTAGATACTTATTTCTATATTATTTAATCATTCAACTACTCCCGTTTCGATTTGGTTCGCCTTTGAGATGTCATATATTTATTTGTGTTGTTGAAGTTGCAATACTGGCTACTTGTGGCTACCGCAAATGTTTGCGTGGTAGTTCTGTTCCCATGCTCTGCTTCATCTTCCTGTCCTTTTGGCATTTTAGTCGCCTTTTCTAACCTAGCCCTTTCTTCCTCCCGTTTCGCCATATATTCTTCGTCTTCCAGTTTTCGCTTTCGTCGTTGCTCTGCCCTCAGTTGCATACATTCCTTTTCGGCGATGGATCGAAGGAATGCTTTGGTTTTGTTTTTTCGAAGATATACGTAGCCGCGTATAACAGCGGGATCATGAATGGTTTCTACGAGCGTATATAATTTCCCCTTTGGACCAAGGTGTGATCGTTTGATTTTGAGAACGCTACCAGGTCTGCAGTGTCCAATACCAAACACCGAAGAACTACTACACGCCATGTTACTGGAGGAACTCCCCTTCTTGCTCGAGCGCCCAGAATGGACTTCTTCCACAGTCCCAGGCTCTTCGCCGAATATCATTTTCACCAGCTCTAGGCGTTCCTGCTCTTCTTGTTCATACATTGGGGTCGCACCCGTCGCATTGGTGTTGACGAGCAGCTTTTCAATGCTTTTGCTCATCATTTCTAAATGCTTAGCTTGATCTTCATCGTTATCATCATCATCGCTATC